>JASDQU010352599.1:1608-12123 GCA_032191745.1 Picea mariana
GAAACAAAGGGGACCCAAAGAAAAATAACAAAAACAAGGCCTAACCAAGAGGATGGGAGGTCTCATCACATCCCGACCCATTATGTTCATAGGTATCTAGCAGTATGACGATTCCATTATCTGGTCACCACACCAGGGCAATGACCTTTGGTTGCATGGCCAAGGGAAAGGGGGTCTCATCACGAGCCAGCCTTATCATTTCTGCAAAAATACTAGTGGGTAACACTGTTAGCTCTGGTCACCATGCCAAGGCAGTGTCCTCTAGTCAGACCTTGAAGTAAAAAAGAAAGAAAAAGTAATAAATAAGAAAAGAATAAAGGCAATAAAGGGGCTTGGAAAAAACTGCATCCATGACAGGTACATCTCAGCTCCTACAAAGGCACCCACGGACAATACCTACCCCTGGTCTTCACTATGACTGGACATCCTTAGACCATATCACTTCATGTTACATGGCTTGAATAATCTTTTTTAGAAACTTTCTTCTTCTTATGGATACTATCCCAATAGGTTATTCTGCCTTTTTCTTCAACTTTGTATAGTAGATCAATGTAATATCTTTGAGCTATTGAAGGATATGCTAGGGGTTTTATGCATGTGTTTGACAAATTTAATGATGAAATATGACTAACATTGTTATGATCCTGAGGACTGATGATCCCATGGAGGGCAAATTTTTTGATGTGCAGGACCATGCCCGACGGACAGGTACTAGTGGACCGATACACATAGGGAGATGATTAGCTCGGACCTCCATGGGGCTGAAGAGCCCATTAGATGGTTGCCGGGATGGAAGAGACAGGACAACGTTATGATAAGCCTTTGCACATGAAGAAAAGAAGGATGTTCCACCCAGGACGCTTTGGCTAAGCCCGGCCTAGGGGGAATCACCCACTTCAGATGGAACGTTTGCCTCTTGATGGAAAGGACGTCACCCAGGAGATCTAGACGTCACCTTGAGCGTGTGAGAGTGTGATGAGGTTATTGGCACGTGTGGCAGCTTGGAGGAGCCCTAAAGGGGCTAACGTGTGACTTTTGGATGCTGGATATGCCCAAAAAAGGGCCAACGTCTCCCTCAGAAGGGCTTGACGTCCCACCTTTTGCTCATTTTATGTCATTTATCTAGCAGTTAATGTAAAAATAGTGTAAATTTTGTATTCATCCTTGTCGGCTGTATTAATGACCTATTTTGTAATTGAAAGGTCATGGATTGATATATATTGAGGATGTTTTTCCCTCATTTGGACATAGCACAACTCACTCTCTTGTGAGATCTCTAAAACTTGTGCCCTAGTTTGGTGCTCTTGGTCTTTTAAAGTGAGGTGCAACTCTTCTTGGAGAATTTCTCTTGGCATATATGGTGTTTCTCTCAAGGAAGGTTTACAACTAGGGTTTGATTATGCTTTCTTCATGTCATGTAAGTGAATTTTGCATGCAAAACTTCTTAAATGAATGGTTGTAGGCTTAATTTCTTACATCTTTCTATTATATTGCTGAATCTTGAAACCCTAGGTAGCAAGCACACAAATAGGTCATTTCTATATGTCCCCTTGTTTGAGAAATTGTTTTAGCCATTGATAAAGGAAGATATAGCCTAGTCGTTGTTACACTTTTCTCCCTTTTTTGAGCTAGCGTTGAGGTTATAGGTTGAAAAGAGGAGACGTCCTAGGCCTAGCTGGACTACACCTAGGGTTTCACCTCCTAGGGTTTGAGGGCCTTGCCTTTATAACACCTTCTCCCTTAAATCTGTACTTTGAAGCTAGCCATTTTTCCAAGTGTATTTAGAGAAAGAGGAAGGAGCACGAGGCCTTGCTTAAACAACACCAGAGTGAGCCTCCTTCCCTTAGGGTTTTGATTCTAGGGCCTTGCCATTGCAGCACCTTGGAACCCTACCTTCTAGTCTCTAAGTTTAAGTCCTCCCGAGACCTTTTGCCCTTGCTTTTGATTCCATTTCACCCCAAGGCACTGGTAATTTCTCCAACGTTGAGCTTGTAGTGTGCAAAATCATCTTTTAAAACTTTAATTTTTGAAACCCTAACTAACCCTAACGCTACTAACCTAGGCTGACATCATACTTGACGCAACAAGCCTTCTAACTAGCAAATAAGCAATTAAATGATGACGCCAGGCCTTTATTGAAAAATTGTTGATTGAAAATACTGTTGGCTTGGTCATTTTTGTAGATATTGATGAATTGGTGATCTTTCATAAGCTAATTAGCAGAACGTTGACTTCATCTTATCTATTACATTGGTTATTGAATGAAATCAGATAGTTAAGAAGTACTAACCCTTTGAGTTATAGCCTGCAAATATACATATTGTGTTGTTATTGTCTTGTTCCGGGCAGGTGTTTTCAATAGGGACTTCACTTCTTTATTGGCTGATTAGCCGGACTATCTGATACCGGTGGTAACCTGTGAGGAGGGAAATCTTAACACTTGACCTTGTATCCTTTGCCTCTTCAAACCCCAGGTTACCGGGGACGTCTCCCATGGGCTAACCTCCCTAAATATAAAGGACCTCCCCATCGAGGTGACATGGGTGGGGAAGGTTCCTGTTACGCCAGTTTGACCACTATCCTATAGCCTGTGACCTAAAATACAAATTGTGCGATAAAAATGCTATTATATGCACTAACTTTTTATATTATCACGATATTCTTGTGTATCTTAGTTGTTGAGGACAAGTTACAGGTGTATAGCTTTGAGTCAAGTGCTCAATGGTGGTCTTCTTCGAACATCTGGACGAGGTAGGCTCTTTATATTGTCTTGATAGCATTTTTGTTTATATAACATACATGAGATTAGAGTTGATTTATGTAGGCATTTCTGTCTATTGCGGTTTACCCCATGCCATAGAGTGATTTTCCTTGTAAGAATAATTCATAAACCAACATTCACATACTACAGGAATAAACATGCATGAATTGAATAGTCACATTCGTACACATTAACATCACAATATTTTAAAATGTATTCAGGTTCAAATTCACATATAGTAAAAATATTGTCTTTCTACATTCAGAAACAAAAATCCCTTTCTTATGGAAAGTCCTCCCTTTTATAATGATGAGTGTCTATTTACATGATAATACTGCAATTATGAACCCAGGGTTGCTTTAAAAATTGACTCTTCATGTTCCAAATAAGAAAACAAGATAACAATAACAGAGAAAGGAGACATCTGGGTACAATTATGGAATTTTATTATCATGAGCTTCTCTACCCCTGCATCTGATACCGATATTCTTCCCAGAGGGAGTAATCTTTCATAATGTCCTCACGCTTGCCCAATTTCAATTTCTCCATGATTAACTCTCCACTGCAAACTTTAGTGAACACTTCTTGATGTAACTCCTTTGTTGCGTTTTTAACAAAGTGTTGGATTTTAATGGTGAGTTGGATAGGTCTTAACATGTGTTCCTCCAAAGATTCTCTTTCAATCTGATTTAAACTGTGTATGCTTACTTGGATGATTTGTTTTCATTCTTCTACCTTAATAATTCTTTTGGTGGTAGGTGTTGTTTCATAAATAGGGAGCATTGGCTACATTCTAATTTCTTCCATGAGATCACTCGAGCAATTCCATACCCTTATGAAGGCGTCATTTGCTGCCTTTTGGGTGAATTGTACATTCTTGAAAAGGGGTTTACGTCAAAGAATATTTGATATCAAAGTATTTCTCTATTGAAGTATACTGGCAGTGTAGTGGGGGGAGTCTCACACATATCTTGCCAACCGATCATATTCTCTAAAGCCTCATGGGATTCTTGATACCTTCCTTGAATCTCTACCAATTTATCTTGTAGCTTGAGTTGTTCTTCTTGACTAGTTTGTGTGTTACTGAGTAGATTGAGGAATTATTTATGCTCAGTTGAAAACTTCTTGTTTATCTCTAATGCATGGGTTTTGATGATATCCACAATAAGTGTAGATGTCCTAGTCTCCTCCATGGCTATTTTGAGCTTCTGTCTTTCTGCTTCCAATTCTATGTTATGGGTGTCCAATTGGGTCTTGATCATTATTTCGAACTCTGCATTCATTTGATCTCTCTATGCTTGTAAGGCTCTGATCAAATTTTTTGTATTGAGAGTGTCAACTACTCTTGCGACATTGTCAAATTCTGAAGTAAGCTTGTCTTTCACATCTCTTAATTCTATCTCCATCTTTGTCACCCTGGTTTTGGCATTGTTCAGGGAACTGGCTACTTCGAGGACAAATAAAGAATTTAGTCTTGCAAAATCGTGGAGTGCAGAGGCTGCATGAACAACATTCTCTTCAGGATCGGACCCTACATTCCATTCTAATATTCTTCCTGCAGACGAATTGGATATGGTGTCTTCTCATTTTTTCCTTTTATTCGATCTCTTCTCAAAACTCCTTGTTTTATTATCATAATAGTAGTCTCCAATGGCCACCACAGTGCCCTCAAAATTCAAGGCATGAGAAGAAAAAGAAGAATCCCCCGAAATAACATTGAGAGGAGTGTAGTCTTGAGGTGGCATGTTCACAATACCCAAAATGGATGTTGATGGAGTGTTTGGGGTCTAACTCAAATCATGCAACTTGTGTTGTTTCAATAGCTCATATGCCTTTTTCTTAGCCTCAGATTCTTCAATTGTCTGTTTAGCTTCGGCTTCATTGAACAATCTCTTGGACTCTGCCTCATCAACTAATTTCTTTTCCTTGGCTTCTTCAACTTTCTTCATTTGAAGTGCAACATGTTATGCCTTAAGTTCATTTTATTTTCTAATCCTTTCCTCCTCGGCTTGACTTCTTTGATATTCCTCCTCATCCCGGAGTCTCTTCTATTCCAATGTTTCCTCTTTTCTATGTTTTTCTTGCTCTTTAACGTTGGTGTCGACCTATTCATGTTGGAGCAATCTTTGGAACTAGTCAATTGTCACTCTCTTCATTTCCTCTTGTTCACATTCAAGCTCCTTCCTAGCATCATGATTGGGTAACTTCTGTAGGGATTCTTCATACCATAGTATTCCTTTAAATCTATCTTCATCAAAATAAACTACATGGATGTTGGAGTGGGTGAGCCCAACAGATATGACATGGTTGACTGCAAGCTCATGTGGGTCATGGCCTTTAGGATCTCCTAGGCATAGGTGTAGATATTGTAGGGTTTCTACCTCCTTTCTTGCATGCGGGCCTTTGTAAATGGTTTAGTTCCCTATGTGGATTAGGAAAACATGCTAGAAATTTTTTCTGCTAATTAGGAGTAGTGAGGTGACCCCTGACCCCATGGTTTGGTAATAAATCTCTCTCATTAGCAGACAATCTGGGACAAAGTAGGGTAAAATGTGTGAGGATCCAATGGTTCCATAAACCCTAATATATGAATAGTATTTACATAGGAAACAATTAGCTATCCCCTTCATCCCTGTCCTAGATTCAAAGGAAATTCTATGTCTTGGAAAACAAAAAAGAGTAGAGTGTAGAGGGGCAAGGAAAATATTACAAATGTCATAAAAATATCTCTTGTAATTAATTCTCTAGAGCTCAGAGCAATACACATGAACAGGGGGTCGTTTTTGGTCCTAGTTCCAATCGAGGTTTGAAAATTGCACGAAGGAATAAATAACATCAATTAGGTAAGTTGACATGTAAAAATAGGGATTTTTCATACCTGGGATGTTCTTCATACGAAGATAGATGTTGAAGGCCAAGATGTTTTCCTAGTTGAACACTTGTCATGTTTTGATGATGGTATGGGATAGTGGTATCCAATTGGTTCAAAAGTGTGTGATTTTCTCTTTTCCATAAAGTCGACATAGCATGGCTACTAAGAATTTATATGGTTCTTTGAGCTTGTGGGTGGGAACCAAATTTTGTCCTTGTTTGAGGGTGTCGTCTTCATTGGCCCACCAATGTTTCATTATTTTTACTATCCTTTGTTACCTTGGGAGAAACCTTTCAAGAATGGCTCATTAAGAGCATAGGTGGGAGTGGGTAGATGGTATCTCGAATCGATATCTTCAGGCCTTAGGGAGGCCACATGCTTCCTCTGTTTTCTCACGATGGTTGTGGTGATTGTGTCAAATTTCTTGAAGAACCATTGTGCGACGTCATCATAGGGAAAAAGAGTTGGTCGGGAAACAACCAGATGAATGCCACGTTTTTGGATGTTCTGATATATTTCCATGTTCTCGTCATCTGCAGAAAAATCATCGTTGTTGAAAATTCTGTAGGTCTCCTCATATTCGGGACTGTGATCTTCACTAATGTGGGGGATAGTGTCTACCACCAAGGCCTGAGTCAGGTAAGACGAAGTTTCAGGTGCGAAGGCTGACTAGAAATAAAAAGATCCCTTTGGTATTATGGGTTTCTGGCTCACCATGATAGGAGGTTGATTAATCCTGCATTATCAGATTAATAAGTGAATTAACCTATGGGAAAATAATATGGAAAAAAAAATTACCAACTATTAAACAGTAAAATGCAGTACCTATAATTGAACTGAGGAAATGGTCACATAGTACACTTAGTGAATAAAATCATAACGAAGTTTACAAACTTTTGGAAGAATATTGGTCGTAAAATAAGGGTTTATAGCCATTAAGAGGTATTAAACCGCTCATAAATGTGCCATAACTTTCCTGTGTACGAGAGTTGTTACTAAATATGGCCTCAATCTCTGTCATTAATGCTAATTAAGAGAGGTGGTTTCCCGAATCCGTGTATCGAAGTCTACTAGGGGGCTTGAATTCAAAAAGATAACCATCAGAGTCATAGGATCAGAGTGGGAAAACTTGAGAATCAATTTGAGCTATGGCGGGAGGGGTATCGAATGTATATTCCCCTTTTATCTAGAGAAGCGTGTCGACCCAACACATGTGCATCGTTGTGGGGAAGGTAGGACCCATCATATTTGTGGCGTCAGAGGTTGTTTAGGTAAGGTTTAAATTAAACTTCAAAGACAGAGCATCAAAGGAATATTCTCTTACCCTAGGAAGGTGTGCCAAATGTTAAGGCTGAAAAGGCTTGGAAAGATGTTGTCGAAGTTCAGGTTTCAGAGTTCAAAAGGATGAGAGACCAATTGGACCCCAACGAAGATGGCATCGAAAGAATATTCCTTCTATACCTTGGGTAGTGAAGAATCCTGAAAGAAATAAAAAGATAAGTCATTCAAAATCCATAAATAGGAAAAAGGGTCAATCTTAAGATGCCACCTGGTGAGGTCATAATCAAACAGGTCGTATCGACTCAGAGGTGTTGAGTACACATTGGATTCAAATATATCCAACTATGGGATGCCACATAAGGAGTGAACTTTATGTGTCAAAGCTATCAGAGCATGAGGGTCGAAGTCCTGAGTGGTGTGTAGAGAGAAATACTCTGACGAAGACAATTCCGACAAACCCCTTTCCGATGAAAACATCAGAAAGGTTTCTGTCGGAATGAAAGATAGTGTGAGATTTGTTAAGAATCCATAATGACATAGGCTGAAAGTGGAAGAGAGATATATATCATGCCGAATAAGTAAAAACAGGGATCGGGTTCTTACTGTGAGAATGAGCAACGATAAACCTTGGGTATAAGGGCTGAAGAGTGCAGTATCAGGGGAACTATTTCTGACTGTGTGCTATGGGCTGCTATTCATGAAGAATTCATAGACTGTATAAGTGATAGAAAAATATTCTCCATGCTCATACCTTCTTAGTGAAGTAGAAATGTATGCATTGCAAAAACATTTTAGAATATAAGGGTGGGCATTTTAAAATAAAATGGGTTGTTGTGGGAGGTGAGCCATAACACGTCCTCAAAACATACCATTGGTTCCATCCCAAAATTTTCCAATATTTAGTCTAAATATTTCAATATCCTAATGCATGCCTTAGTGCCTCTCTCTCCAACTTGCTTAACTTCATCAAAAATGTCTTTATATGAATCAAATAAAATTTGATTCTTTGTCTTTTAATTGATTCAGATTATTTGGGGAATGATATGAAGGAAAAAATATAACAAATGTATAACAAAGAAATACCCAAAAATATTTCAAGGAACAAAGTAATATAGTAAAGCTCAGATTCTATTAATGACAGTCTGAAATACAAAAGACCGTAAAATGCAAAAACACACAAGCTAGCTAGAATGGTGGTAGCTTATCTCTGAGAAGAGATGTGTCGACTATGCTTATTTGCAAGAAGTTGATTACAATGAGGCTTAAAAGGCCTTTTTAACATAAAGAATAAATGAGAAAACCCTAAACAGACAAAACCCTAACCCCGGGAGATGAAGCACCAAAAGGTTTGTGGGCCTCAATGGGGGTAGTTGATACGTCAACTTCTTGAGGGCGTAAATTTTTCATACGATCTCCATTTGGGGTGTTCGATACCTTGTTAAAAAGGTCTATTCGAGAAGTACAACTTTCATTAGAGGTTTGGGTAGCAATTGGAAACCCTTTCCACCAAAGAATTCCAAAAAAACATCGTTTAGGTCCTCAAAACGACCCTGAAAGTTTGGGACCTGGAAAACTTGTAAAAAAATACCAAAATGGAAAAATTTTCTTTGAGCTAGTGGAATAGGTGGGTGGCCACCGATATCCATGTAGATCATTGATTTACATCATACTTGGAAAAATATTTTGGATCTTGAGGGTGTCTTTCTTGCCAATCTTCTACCTTGTCAAAGGCACGCTCGGATTCACTGTATTTACTCCTATGTTTGTTTACCTAATATTCCAACTCTATCAGGTCATCTTAATGCCTCTAGATATCCCCTAATGTTCTGAAGACCTTGTTGAGAACTCAACACACCCTCAAAATTTCTGAAATTTTGGGGTACCACTTTACTCCATTTTCATCCTTAGACTTTGAGTTTGCTTGACCATGACTTGATTTAAGACTTTTTCTTCTCTTTTGCTCAATTTTTGTTTATTCCCGAGCTTAAGTTGAATGATCGCCTAAAGAAAGAAAGCCCAGATAGATTTCATCCTAAGTGGAAGGGGTTTTTGACTTAGTTATTTTGAGAAAACATTTGAAAAACCCTTTAATTTCCCTAACTTCCCCAACCCCCAATGGACGCTTTGGCCAAGCATCGATGTGATAATCAGCAATCATCTATTTCCTTGTGTAAATTTTGCGACAAAAAGACAAACTCTACGATCACCGATCTATCAGATACTTAAGGCTTTTGCACAACTACAATGAGAAGACCTGGCGATTTGTAATACAAGGAGCGTGTTACTTCTATCTACAAGCATTAAAATTGCAGGGATATATTGCTTGGTTTGTCAAAACCGCACAACCATTAGCTAAGCGTTTTGGGAATGACATGGGCTGGTAGAGAATTTCTTCAAAGATCTCATTTAGTTTTCTAGGTTATAGATAAAATATATGAGGCAAACAACACGGTGAGGCTACGCTCACTTCTGTATTATTCAATGAAGACGGATTACATCCTTATATAGGAAAAGACTCGACCGAGTCAGTTACATGCAAACCAAATACAACTAGACTCTTAACTAAGAATTGACTCTTAACATGCCTACAACTGACTCTCACAACTGAAGCTTATAACTGGTGTTTACAACAGGCGCTTTCTCCATTATTTCCAAGTCTCCCCCTTAATGGAGAATGGATTGACTTCTACACCTAACATCTCCCTAAACAATTCAAACTTAATCTTTCCAAGAGGCTTAGTGAAAATATCAGCAACATTTTCACTAGTGTTACAATACATAAGAGCTATTTCATTTGACTGCAACTTCTCTCGAACAAAATGATACGGAGCTTCAACATGCTTTGTCCTTGCATGAAAAATTGGATTCTTCGCAATATTGATTGAACTTTGATTATCACATCTGATCATCGTAGGTTCCTTTTGTTCTTCTCCAACATCTTGAAGAAGTCTTCTTAACCAAACAACTTCACAAGTTGTTTCACACAAGGCTTTATATTCTGCTTCGGTAGAAGACAAAGATACAGTAGGATGCTTTTTACTGCTCCATGAAACAACCCCGGATCCAATGCTGAACGCATATCCAGTGGTTGATCTTCGATCATCCAGATTGCCAGCCCAATCATAATCTGAATAACCTGTCAACTCAACATCAGATGCATCAGTATACTTAATACCATAATCAAGTGTACCTTTTAGATACTTGAGTACTGCCTTTGCTGCATTCCACTGGATTTCATGAGGTTTCACCATGAACTGACTTAACACACTCATAGAATATGAAATATCAGGTCTGGTTGTGGTGAGATAATTCAGAATAACCACCATCTATCTATACACAGTGCCATTCACCTCCTTTGAACCATCATCACAAGATAGTTTCACATTCTGTTGCATGGGAACAATAGAAGACTTACACTGATCCATCTTAAATCTCTTAAGTATTTCTCTGATATACTTACTCTAACAAACAAAAGTTTGGCCTGCATTTCTCCAAACTTCAAGACCTAGGCAGTAATGTAACTCACCAAGATCTTTCATTTCAAATACCTTTGATAACTGCTCCTTGATTTCATCAATTAACTTCTCTGCATTTCCTGTAA
>JASDQU010352603.1:0-12254 GCA_032191745.1 Picea mariana
ACACACACACACACACACACACACACACACATATATATATGGTGATTCACTCGATGATCGTATTCAAACTTTGTGGTGATTCACTCAGTGATCATATTATTCGAACTCGGTGGTGATTCACACAGGTTATAAATATCAGTGGTGATATAAGTTCTCAGGCGCAACGCTAGCATGCAGTTCTGAAACAATGATCTTGGTTGATATGTGTGCGGTGAATTCTATGGAGAATTGATGCAGTGAATATATATGTGCGGTGAATATTATCTCTATGGTGGTAGGTCTATGGAAAATATGATTTGGGGTAAATCTGATCTATGGTAACTCTAAAAGTGACTAGTCAAACCCTTCCGTGAATCAGGTGCACAACTTTTTTATTTATTTATTTTTCTTTTCAATATGAGTAATTCACCGTTGATACCTAAATCTAATAGAGGAAGGCATAACAAAGTAACCCTAGATAGTTTGCATGAATCTATAGAATCAACATAAAAATGTAGAGAAGAGAGAGAAGTCGAATTTAAAAATGAATTAGTAGCAATGCTTCAAAGTGAGTTACTAGAAATACTTGATAATAAATTTAGATCCTTTGAAGATAATATTCAAAGACAAATGGACAATAAACTATCAGGGTTTGAGACTGAGCTACACAAAATGAAGGCTAGATTATAAGAAATAGAAAAAAACAACCAAGAACAAAAACAATCAACGAAGGAAGAAGAGGTGGATGCAAATAGCAATCTTAGGGACAAAATTAAAGAGTTAGAAGACAAGTTAATTAACGATTTGGCCCTAAATAGAGTGGAACACAAATTGGATATCAAACCTATAAAAGAGGAAACAAATAAGCTCATATAGTTAGACCATGAGCATAAAAAAAGAGACTTGAACCTCATAATTTTTGGTATAAAGGAACATAAAGATGAGGACACATTAGCAATAGTCAAGGAGGAATTAAAAAATAAATCACAAATTGAAACAATTGGCCTTATAGAAGCAAAAGGGTTGGGAAAAACAATTGAACATAAAGATTGGTTGATTCGGGTTATGGCAAGTTCCCATGCCCATAAATATGACATACTTAGTAAAAATCTGAGCTTAAAAGGATCTGGAATATTTATAAATGAACACCTCATTCTAGAAGATCAAGCTAAATTAAGGAAGGAGGTTCAAAAGGTAAAGGAAGCCAAAAAGGAAGGAAAATGAGCAATAATTAGGAACCAAAAATCTATTATTAGGGATAGAGACCAAAAGGACAACGATAAATAGAAATTTGGGACACTCTGGATCCTCTTTTGGAATTGTCGTGGTTTTCCATGGAGTAAAGGGCCTATACTAAGCTTGATCACGAGTGACATTGGAATTATTCTCTTGTTTGAAACTTGGGAGCATGAAGAATGTAAGGTCCCTAATATCAAAGGATTGTTTGTGTGGTCCACATGGAACAAGGAGTCCTCACGTAAAGGGATTGGAGGCATAGCATGTTACATAAAAAATAACATCTCTCCTCACATCCGACTTCATAAGAAAGATCCTCTCAATCAATACATATGGATGGATATATCTGATACTAATGCTAAGAAGATTTATATAGAAATATGTTATTTCACACCTATTAACTCTACTTTTTATACAAAAAACAATTTAGATAAGAATTGTCCCTACAAAAGCTTAGAGCAAGATATCTACAATATAAAAAATGAAGGTACTATACTCCCGTTAGGAGACTTTAATGCTAGAACTGCAACCAATCAAGCTATTATTTTAAGTAATGGCTCCAACCCTAATCCTCTTTGGCTAGATGAGGACCTTATCTTAGCTAACCGTTACAAAAGAAACTTTGAAGACTTGATTGAGAGTTTGTTTGATACTGAGTTAATCAAGCTTTGTAGTTCTCAAGATTTAATAATTTGCAATGGTCGAAAGAAGTGGCCAAATTATAACAAGATGACTTGTATCCATGGGCTAGGTAGCAGTGTTGTTGATTATGTAATATCAAATATCCCCATATACAACCAAATAGTAAACTTTGATCTTTTAGATGACCACAAACCTGACTTTGATCATAGACCTCTAACCCTAACTCTTAAATTTGTCATGCACAAAATGTTGGAATATTGTTTAATACTGAGAGGGGGGTGAATCGATATTATCTTTTTTCAACAATTTAAAACCATTTAATTATTAATTTTATCAAATCAAAACAAATGATCAAAAAGAAGGTACAATACACATAATTCAAACGTGGAAAACCCAACTTCACAAATGTTCTTCTTATTTTCAATAAAGATTACATTTAATTTATGAGCTCCACCTCAAAGGAAACACCAATTCCATGTTTTACTAGCAACAACTAGAAGGAGGTTGTAAACCCCTAGATTTTACTAGAATCGACTGGAGGGAAGCACCAACTCCCTACTTTCTTCAGTTATAACTGAAAAGATGTTGCAACACCTTGGTTTACCATCTTCAAATAGAAGGAGGCTAAAACCTCCTTTGCAGGCTCCAACCTACCCTAGCACCACCCAACCGCCCTTTTTATGATAAGTACTTCAATATTCAAATCTTCATAATCTTCTTTGGATTCTGTTGCATATCTTCATTTACTTTGTTGGCCTCTGACTCTGTTATTGATCTTCAGTTTTCAAGCACAAAGACACCCCCTCTTTCAACATGAATTTTCGTTTATATAGTCATCCAATGGTCATGTACAATTGAACAATTCAACCTCTTCAATATAGGATTGTATCTCTTAATTTTAAGTATGTGCCTTTTCAATATAATATATTAATCATACTATTTTAATTAATACAATGTCAATGAACCATTGTTCCTTTTAGATCATTTGGGCACGTTTTCAATTAGGTCTATAGATTTTGACTATCATGATTTAATTCACTTTTTACCTTACCACAACTAAATACCACCATGGTTTGCAAATACCATGTGTTCTTTCATTTTTTCCCTTTTTTCTTTAATTCCACTTTCACTTTTACCATTTTCTTTAATCTAATTTAAATTTTACATTTTTCTTTATTCCACTTTCATATATACTCCTCTTTAATGTAAACTCCACTTCCACCTAACGTTTCAACTTTTGTTATTTATTAAAATCGTATTTATATTTAGTCCACTTTCATTTCCACTTTTGTGTAAACTTCGTTTCTATTTCATTTTTCCACTTTTGAATTTATTAAAGTGATACCAAGGTCACATTTATACTTAAACACTTACTAACATTTGACATATATTTGATCTCTTACTAACCTTTGACATAAATTTGATCACTTAATAACCTTTGACATGAATGGCAATTCATTCAACAATTAACTGCATGAGTGGATCTAACCATTGGTGGATGCTGAAAATTGTTTGGGTTTGAAGGGTCGTCCAACTTTAGCCGGGAAAAAATGATGACCAAAACTTGATATGAAATATCAAATACTGTGTTGATCTGACAGACTCAAGGTTTCTCGATGTGGCATCAACAAATTTCCCTTCGACTACAATCTGAAATGATAGTGCATGAGAACATATTCAAGAGGGAAACTCGCCAATATTCATTTTGTTCATCATGATCATGTCTCAACATAATATATAGTCATGAGGACAACTCAACTCAACCAGTGTAGTAATTGAAATTTTCTCATTCTTTTATTTCCATTCTTGCATTCTTTCAAAGCACTCGACCAGGCGATCCCTTGTATTCTGGTAGTCCACTACGTTCTTGTTTCTCATTATTCATGTAGATTTTACTAAAATTTCATGTCATACTCCACTATGGTACTTCTTGTCTTCATGTTGACATCAATGCCAACATGATATTTCCGTAAATATCTCCCTTTGGCATTGATGACAACACATCATAAAACAAAATGTTCCACTAACAATGAGTAATTGTTTTACCATTGTTTTCTTCCCCTTTGGCATCAAAGTCAAGGCCTCTGATACCAGAATGAGGTTCATCATCAATTCTTTGTTGCTCAACCTTCTTTGTTTTAGTGATAGTACTTGTCATTTATTTTATTTTATTTTTATTTTTTTCAGTGAACCTTTTTCCATCCTCTATTTTTGATAGCTCCCCCTGTCAACATGACCTTTGTTTTTTATTGTAGGGAGATTACTCCCAAATTTTTCCTTAGATGTTCAAATGCTTCTTCAGGTAGGGGTTTAGTGAATATGTCTTCTATCTACTCCTTGAAACCAACATACTCCAATATAACCTTTTTGTCTCTAACTTACTCTCTCAAGAAATTATACTTGATGGGTATATGTTTGGTCTTTGCATTCATGGTTGGATTCTTGGAGATGTTGATGACACTTGTATTGTCATAATAGATAGGTATCGACTGATTACATTCAATTTTAATATCCTCCAATTTTTGTATCATCCATAATATTTGAGTGCAACATTCAACAACTACAATATATTCGGCCTCTGTTGTAAATAGTGAATTTGATGACTATTTTCTACTTGATCATGAGACTAGACATTCCCCTAAGAAAACTGCATTTCCACTAGTGCTCTTTTTTTCATCCACACTACCAGCCCAATCAACATATGTATAGGCAATTAGTTCAAATCCTTTATTCCTTGGATACCGTAAGCCAAAGTATGATGTGCCCTTAAGATATCTAAATATTCTCTTGATAACCATCACATGTGATTCCTTGGGAGATGATTGAAATCTTGTCACTATTCCTACTGCCTACATGATATTAGTTCTGGATGCAGTCAAATATAGTAGGCTCCCAACCATAGATCTGTAGAGAGTTGAATCTACATAAGGTGACTCATATTCCTTGCTGAGTTCGCAGTTGGTTGTCATTGGAGTGCTAATAGGTGTACTTTCATCCATTCCAAACTTTTTAAGTATCTCTTTCAGGTATTTGGACTGAGTAATAAACATTCATTTCGATGACTGAGTGATTTGAATTCCAAGGAAGAAAGTTATATCTCCAATTTTAGACATTTCAAACTCTTTTGACATTTCTTGAGAAAATTTATGACTTGATTCATCATTGTTGCAGCCAAATATGATGTCATCCACATAGACCACTGTGACTAACAAACTGTGTTTTTCAATTCTAAGATAGATATTATAGTTATGCATGCCTCTTTTGAATCCTTTTTGCATCATGTACTTATCCAGTCTTGCATACCATGCTCTGGGTGCTTGTTTAAGGTTGTAGAGTGCCTTGTTCAATCTATACACTTGTTCTTATTTTCCTAGTTATTCAAATTCTTATGGTTTCTCTTTTTAGACTTATTCTTTTAGGTCTCCATTCAAAAATGCAGACTTTACATCCATCTGATAGACTTTAAAATTCTTAAAGCATGAGTATGCTAGAAATAATCCAATGGCTTCCATTCTTGCAACTAGAGGAAAGGTCTCTTCAAAGTTGATCCCTTCTACTTGTGCATATCCTTTGCACACCAATATTTCTTTATTTCTTATAACTTGACCATCTTCATTAAATTTATTTTTAAAAATCCAGTTGGTCCCTACCGCATTTTTTATTTTTGGTCTTGGGATAAGTTCCCAGGTCTGATTTTTCTCTATTTGATCGAGCTCTTGATTCATGGCTTTGATCCAATATTCATATTTACTAGCCTTTGCAAATGTTTTGGGTTGTATTAAGGATAGTAAGGATTGTTTTGATTTTTACATTAGTTTTCTTCTTGTTTCAACTCCAACACTTTTATTACCAAGGATTAGACCTTTTGAATGATCTCTTTGTACTCTCCTTGATGGTGCTTTTGTATCTTGTCTTGGTGAGTCTTCTTTTGCATTTTATTATGATTCTTCTTCTTTATTTTCTTCTGCATGTTGTGAGTCTTCCTCTTGTATATATATACTTTCTTCTTCTTCATCATCTCTTATTCATTCATTAATTTGTCGATTAACTTGAGATTTGATCCCTTTTGTTTTTAGATCATCCACTTTTACATTTTCACTTTCCACAATCTTGTGTAGCCTTATATTATAACATCTGTAGGCATTTTTGGTGGATAAGTAACCAATAAATATGCCTTCATTGGTTATAGAATCAAATTTTCCTAGGTTATTGTCATCTATATTTATGTAGCATTTGCTCCCAAAAAATTTGAAGTGCTTAACTGATGCTGGCTTGCATACCATAACTCATAAGGTGTTTTGTAATAGTTAACTCTAAGTTGTCCTCTGTTAAGTATGTATACAGTTGTATACACTACCTCTCTCCATTATATATTTGGTATCTTGGCTTCATTTAACATATTTTTGAATGCCTCTTGAACAATTCTATTTTTCATTTCAGCAACTCCATTTTGTTGAGGAGTCCTTGGAGCATAAAAGTATCTTTTGATTCCATGAGTTTCCCAAAACTCATTGAATTTATTGGAATTAAATTCCCCTCCATTGTCTGACCTAAGACACTTGATTTTGAGATCAGTCTCATTTTCAGCCAATTCTTTGAAAACTTTAAATTTTTCAAAAGCTTCTGACTTTTCTTTAAGAAAACACACCCAAGTCATTCTAGTATAGTCATCAATGAATATAATAAAATAATATTCTCCTTGTATACTCTTTGTTCTTGTTGGTCCACATAGGTCATTATGAACAAGTTCTAATGGTTTTGAGGTAGAATACTCTTACTTGTTGAACCTTGCTTTTGTATGCTTCCCATGTTGGTAGTGCTTACAAACAGGGTTTGAAGGTTTTATAATTTTCTACATACCCCTCAAATATTCCATGTTACTTACTTTTACCATATTATCAAAATTTATGTGTCCCATTGTTCTATGCCATAACCAATTTTTGTTGTTTAAGGTTGGTTGTCATTGATGTCAACCCTTGAAGAAAGCCCCGCGACACAAAGGTTTGGGTAATGGACCCAAGATTTTTTTATGTAAATATGACTCATTATTGTATTGTCATGGTTGATAAGAAGTAAATATGGATGAACTCCAAAGTGGTTTCCTTATGGTGAAATCCCTCACAGGAAGACGCTTTGCGGAGTAAGAGAACCCATGCTTAATTGTGGAATAATGAGATGAAGGACAATGATATTTTCAGGTAAACTATCCTATATGGATAGTTCTTGTCATTCCATTTCTGGTGGTATGTGGAACGTCACATAACTCCTCACGGTTAGATAGTTATGGCCATGAGAAGTTGGAGACCTCAGGTTTGGGTAATGGACCCAAGTTTGTTTGATGGATAACAGTATGAGTTATGATATATTTTCAAATAATAATATTCTATATGGATATTACATGTCATTTCGTTTCTAGTGGTATGTGGAATATCACATAACTCCTCACGGTTTGAGAGTTATGGCCTTACGAAGTTGGAGGACCCTCATATGTCATCTAGAAGCCCCAAAAGGTCAAAGTAGGCAAAGTGGTTTAAGAGATTTTAAAAGGTAAATAATAAAGTGAAATAATGAGTGTATTATAATTCAAAGTGAATAAAAAATAAATTATTTCAATAATAAATTTAATGGAGAAATTAGAAGTGGGTTAACCCTAAAATAAGGAAAGTGGGCCCAAGTGACCTAGAAGATGTTTTTAAGGAAGCTACTTGGAGAGTATAAATAAGAGGCAAGGCTCTCTCATTTTAATCACACTTGATAATATTGAATATCTATACGTGTCTGAGGTAACCAAGGATGTCTAAGCCAAAATTCTGAGGGAAGATGAAGAAAAGAAGGACGAAATGCAAGGAAGGATAAATTCTTTTGATGGTGCTTTCTAAGGTATGTTATTTACAGGTCATCTCACCATTTTCACTATAAATTTTTTTATATAATAATTCAGACCATGAAATTGCTATGACATTGAGAAAACATATCCAAGTATCTGTGGTAAAAAATTAAACTTGTGGTTCATTGTATTTTTGGAGTTACACTCCATGGAAAATAGGGTTTGTGGCTAGTCCCGAAACTAGTCAAAAACATGTGTTTCGGGTAAAAACATCATAAATTCTTCATAAGAGATAGAAATTCAGTGAAACAAAATGTGTTGGTTAGGGTACAATATGTAGTATGCTTTGTAATAGTTTTAGATCAATTCAACAAATATTATGTGCGGGGCACGCTCTACAAGGTCGCTCTCTAGAATAAGCAAGAATTCAGTAAGGTATGCCATTTTTGCTATAACTCCTTTTCTGAGAGGTTCCAAGTAGTGAAACCTGGAGGAATTGCATAAAACACATTGAAGAACGTTTTGTATCAGTTTCAGATATTTATACATTACAGGTACAAAGTTATGATTACTTCAAGTTAGGGTTGTTGACTAATCCAAAACTAGGCATGTGCGACTAAAGAAAAGTTTGATGAAAATGATATTATCTTGTTGTTAAAGTTAAGGAAGGTTTGCAGGAATGTGATCATATACACCAGGTCTATTATAGAGCTACAAATCAGATTTGGATGATGAAATTGATGAGGGATTTTGGCTGAGGTACATGTTGAGTAAATGGTTGAGACAAGTAGTTGATGAGTTGGCACATACATGAGGTGTATAGTTTATGATGTTGGTACATATTGATGATTCATAGTTGATGAGTAGTTGACACATGATTGGTACATACTTGGTACATGGTTGGATGTACTTGTTTATGGTACAGGTTGATTACAGGTTATTTGGTACATGTTGATTACAGGTTATTTGGTACAGGTTGGTGCATGGTTGATGCACTTGTTTATGGTACAGGTTCATTACAAGTTGAGGTACAGGTTGATGCATGGTTGATGCATGGTTTAGATTTATTGGTACAGGTTTGTAGCGGTATATATCACAGTGAAAGGTTGAAAATGGTTCCATCATTCTACTTCTACTTCAAGGTGGCAGGACGGGGCAAGGATAGGTGGTTGTAGCCACCTTTCGATTGTAGCCGGAAAACATAGGGGGTTGTAGACTCCTTCTGGTTGTAGCCAGAGAATTGGGGAGTTGGAGCTTCCCTCAGGTTGTAGCCTGAGAATCTATGGGGTTGGAGCCTGAGAAGATATTCAACTCCTAGGTATCAAACTATATTTTTTGGTTTATGTTATGCATGTAATAAATTTGGACATAAAGCTATGAATTGCAGAGCTAACAACAGGAATAGTAATAAATTTGAGAGTTATACACAAAGGGATTATTCAATAAGACCTAGTGAAACACAAAGAAAAAGTTACAACAAGTTTGAATCTTTGAGCACTGAAGTGGAATGTTACTAATGTAACAATTTTGGACACGTGGCCAAGGATTGCAGAATGGCAGTCCCTCTTAAAGAACCTCAATAGAATAACAACAGTCACAGACAAGAACCTCAAAATATGACATGGATAAGAAAGAAAGATCAGTATAACAATGAAGAATGCACACTCGCTCTACAAGATAAGAAGAATAAACACGGTTGGTATGTTGACAATGGATGTTCAAAACACATGACAGGTGATAAAGATAAATTTCTTACATTATGAAAAGAAAAAAATGGATCAGTCTCCTTCAGAAATGATAATTCATCCAAAATCATTGGAGAAGGCACAATCCGAATTGGGAACAAGAATGAAAAGGCACAAAATGTTCTACTGGTAGAAGATATGAAACATAATCTTCTAAGTGTGAGTCAAATGATTGACCAAGGTCATAAACTTAATTTCAATTCAGAAAAGTGTGAGATAAAAAAAGAAGGTTCAGGGAAATTGGTCGGTACAGCTGCAAGAACTACAAACAACATATATGTGTTAAGTGAAATTGGAAATGAAAAGTGTTATCTAGGAAAGGAAGATGAAAGTTGGCTATGGAATAGAAGAATGGGTCACATGCATTTTTATAACCTTGTCAAAGTCAACAAAAGAGAAGCAATCATAGAAATGCCCCAGATCACGAAACCAACCAACACTTTATGCAAGCATTGTCAACAAGGAAACTAAACAAAGACCAGGTTCATATCAAAGAATATTCAACAACAAGACCACTGGAAATTGTGCACACTAGTCTAGTTGGACCAACTACAACAAAGGGATTAAAAGGTGAAAAATACATTATGTTATTAGTTGATGATTATACAAGAATGACTGCAGTTTGCTTTCTCAAGAACAAATCAAAAGCTTTTGATAACTTCAAGATCTACAAGGAAATGGTTGAAAATGAGATGGATTCAAGAATCAAATGTTTGAGATCTGATAATGGAGGAGAGTTCACTTCAAATGAATTTATGGACTACTGTAGCAGTCATGGAATAAAAAAGGCAATTCTCCATTGCTAGGACACCTCAACAGAATGGATCTGTTGAAAGAAAGAACATGATAGTACAAGAAATGGCTCAAACAATGCTAATGGATTCCAAATTGATAGATATATTTTGGACACAGGTAGTGCATACAACAGTTCACATTCAAAATAGAGTAATGCTCAGAAACAACATTGATAAAACTCCCTACGAGCTATGGAAAGGAAGATCGGAAAATGTGAAGCACTTCGGAGTTTTTGGAAGCAAATTCTACATCAAAAGAGAAGATGGCAGAATGGGAAAGTTTGACTCTCGTGTGGAAAAATGAATACTTGTTGGTTACTCAAGTAAAAGGAAAGCATACAAGTGTTACAATCTAAGATTGAACAAAGTTGTGGAAAGCATCAATGTAACAATTGATGAAACAGGTAGACCAAAATCAAAGGAAGAAGAAAACAAATCAATGAAACGACTTTTTGAAGAAGAAGATGAAAAAGAAGTAGAAGAGGAAGATGAAGATGAAGAGAATCCAACAGAAGAATAAGAGCAAGTTCAAAAAGTATCTCCAAAGACACCTAGCAAATGAGTACAGAAGAATCATCCTTCAAATCAGATTATTGGAAACAAAGATGTAGGAGTTGAGACTAGAAGAAAAATTTGTTCACCAGAACAAACACACCTAACACTCTTATCTACAATTGAACCAAACTATTTTGAAGAAGCCAGCAAGGATGAATTTTGGAATAAGGCCATGGATGAATAATTGGATCAAATAGAGAAAAATGACACTTGGGAATTGGTTCCAAGACCAAAGAATAAGAATGTGATCGGCAAAAAATGGGTTTTCAGGAATAAATTGAATGAAGATGGACAGGTTACAAGGAACAAATCTAGGTTGGTATGTAAAGGATATGAACATATTGAAGGAATCGACTTTGAAGAGACATTTGCCCCAGTTGCTAGAATGGAAGCAATCCGTTTACTTTTAGCTTATGCAAGCTCCAAAACTGTTAAAGTATATTAGATGGACGTAAAATCATCTTCTGAATCGGGAACTTGAAGAAGAAGTCTACATTGAACAACTAGAAGTATTTCAGTTGTCAGAGAACACAGACTATGTATGTAAATTAAAGAAGGCCTTGTATGGTCTAAAACAGACTCCTAGAGCATGGTACTCTAGACTGGATAAGTATCTACAACAGGCAGGGTTTAGAAAAGGAAGTGTAGACAGCAACCTCTACATCAAGGTAAGTCAAGGTAATATTTTATTCATTGAAGTGTATGTTGATGATATTATTTTTGGTAGTGATGATGACAAGTTAAGCCAAAAATTTGCAAAAGATATGTAGAATGAATTTGAAATGTCATTACTTGGAGAACTATCCCTCTTTCTGGGACTTCAGATACGTCAAAACAACCAAGGAATTTTTATTTCTCAAACCAAGTATATCAAAGAAATGCTAAAGAGGTTCGAAATGGAAGATTGCAAACCAGTTATCACTCCCATGCAAACTAGTTGTAAGTTGAGCAAAGATGATGATTTGAAGTCTACAGATCAGAGGCAATACAGGTCAATGATTAGTAGCCTACTATATGTGATAACATCCAGACCAGATGTAATGCAAGCAGTTGGACAGGGGGCACGATTTCAAGCAGTACCAAAGGAATCACATATATTAGTAGTAAAGAGGATTTTCAGATATTTCAAAGGAACAGAAGAGTTTGGATTATGGTATCCAAAAGGAAAATATCTATCACTTATTGCCTACACAGATGCAGATTGGGCAGGTTTTATTGATGACCGACGAAGAACCAGTGGAATAGTTTTCTACTTAGGTGAGTGTTTGGTATCATGGCTAAGCAAGAAACAATCATCAGTGTCTCTATCTACAGCCGAGGCAGAGTATATTGCAGCAGCAACATGTTGTACACAGGTTCTTTGGATGAAACAAACTTTGACAGATATACAGGTTGAGTATGATGAGCCCATTCCAATATATTGTGATAATACAAGTGCCATCAATATCTCAAAAAACCCGGTGATGCACTCCAAGA
>JASDQU010352604.1:0-11061 GCA_032191745.1 Picea mariana
CAGGAGGGCAAGTCCAAGGGAGACGTCCCTAAGGCAATCTGGTCAAAGGAAGGCTAAAGGATAAAGGCCAAGTCAAGGAAAACCCCTTCCACAGATTGTTGCCCAAGAGAGGATAGTCAAGGAGATAAAACCACTGATGATGCACCTGTTTGCGAGACAAAACTTTGTAATAGGTTTTTATAAAGCTGTTTTTAGAGGTTCTTTTATAAAAGTGACTTTTTAATAAAGTGTACCTTCTAATTTTAAAGTGACTTTATTTTCATAAAGCACTCATGTAATAAAGTGAAATCACTTTAATATTTCAAGTGATTCATTTTGGAGGGAATGGATCAGGACCCTTGATCTTGAAAAAGGCAAGATTTAATCTTGGCCTTTGGATTTAGGGTTGGGGAAGGTGAAAAGACACTTTGGAGGGAAAATGTCATTTTCATATTTATAAAAGAATGCATTGGGTAGTGTGCAAGACACATCGAGAAGACGAGAGGAGCAGGAGAGATTTTCTGAGTAAGCTTGAGAGAGGAAAGTGAGCAGCAAAGAGGGCACGGTTTCCAAAGAGCTAGGGCACAAATCCGAAGGAAAAAAAATTATGTGTTTTTGGGCCGAGTTATTTTTTTGCTGTGGGAGGCCGTACTGTACGGATCCGTACAGTCCGTACAATTTTGTACATTATATACAATCTGTACAGCCATACGGATTTGGCACAGAAATCGAGGCAGTTTTTTCGCACGGTTTTCGAGGCAGATTTCAGTATTTTCTTTGTTGTTTATGGGCCGTACGGAACAGTCCATACAGATGACTGTTGGCACGGAAATTGAGGTACGGATCAGGCCGTACAGCAGTACGGATTTGGCACGAAAAACGAGGCAGAATTTGGTGGGACTGTTTTGGTGCTGTGAGGTATTTTCCTTGGCTGGAAATGTGTATTTTTTGTTGTTTTGTACTTTCCTGAAGCTAAATAATAATATCTCTCTCTCTCTCATTGGGTTTCCCCACATTGGGGTTTTCCCTGGCATTTGCCTAAATTTATGAGTGTTATGGGTTGTTGTCCACTATGTTATTTCCCCTGCTATTTTGCTTAGCAATGTGTATTTTTGCTTATGATAATTTCTAAATGTGGGTTTATGCATTTATGAAGTTCATGCAAGACAGTTATCTCTAGGTTGCTAAGTGTTTGATAGAAATTTCATATGCTGATTTTTGTCATTAAAAATCTACAGACTAACTGGTGTTGATAATAGCTTGTTGAAGAGCCTTTGGTGTGGCTAAATAGCTTGATGGGATGCCTTGCTAGGCCTTTGTATTGTTGGTTAGGGTTTTGTATAGCTAGGGTGTGGAGAGAATTGGACATTCCTATCTTAGCTTGAAGGACTATCTTGTATGGTGTACCAGATTGGGATAAGCTATTGGTATGTATTTGTAACTTCATTCTTATGTATTTGTGAAGAGTGTCTTGCTGTACAAACTTTGTGTACTTGCAGATCTGATTTTCAGATTATAATCTTATGGTTAATGAGTAGTTCCTAGGACTGTTTGGTATGCAGATTTATCATGAACAGCTAGCTGAATTTGTTGAGTGATTTGATAAAGATATAGAATATAAGTGGGCAGATTTATGGCTGTAATAAATCTGTTGTAATCAAGTAATTTCCAGATATGTTATATGTTGGGATTTGTGCCCCAAGCACTGGAAAACTACTCCTCTTGAAGTCCAATTGTTCAGTGTTCGTTTTCCTGGACCGCCTTGTGTATTTGGTTGTATAGAAATGAAATATAAACTGCTATAATTTATATTTCAGATTCAGCCCTACAGCTGAAAGTTCACAACAAATACATCGGAGTAACTTCAAGTTTGAGGTGTAATTTATAAATTTGCATTAAGAAGTGATTCTATAAATTTCCACAAAAAATAATTTATATATAGGTCATACCCTGCTCATGCAGACCCTAGTCTAGGCCAAATTACATCCTATATATTTGGCTAGATACACACCATTAGATGGTTTGTTATTAGTGTTCATAATGTGAAAGTGGTTAATGAGAGTATGCCCTGATAAAGGGTTTGGGTTCATGGTATTCGGCAGACCATGGTATTTGCGTACTTTCATCCCTATTCAAAGGCACCTGAGAAATTAGAATAATAGTGTATTTGTTGTTCACATTTATTGCATTCATTATGTGTAACTATTCTATCAGTAATAATATCACAAGCAACTTTATCAATCAACTTTGGTCCTGTTGCCGTCCTTATACACACCTACAAGCGTGGAGAAGTCTCCAACCCACTTGGTGTGTCCTTGGAGGCACAATGCCTTAGTCCAAACCCACTGTCACCTCGACTTGGACTTCTTCCGTCTAGGCTCACTCCTAGGGAAGCCAAAAGGGGTAGACCCTACTTACTATGTAAGTTGATTAATGTGATCTAGGAGTTAATTTTAATTATTAAGTTAGGGAGACCTAACCTATATGACAATCAAACAATGCAAATGCAAAGCTTCAATGACAAGCAAAACCTTTCACCTACAAGTTGACTAAGACTAGTGCCTAAAGGTTGGGTAAATGGAGTCACTAAGATTACACAACAAAAATACAAAGATAACAATGCTATGAATTCATTACAATGAATAAAGATTTTAACTTGTCCTTAAGGCAAGGTTGTGTGGCTAGGAGCTCTCTTTTTCTTTCCAAGTTATATCATTTATTTACATGCTTTTATTTTTCACCCACTTGGGCACAAAACCGGTAGGCTTTGTCCTCCACCTTGTGCCTTTGTTGAGGTTGCAAGTAGTTTAGTTTTATTTTCAAGTTCTCTTATTCTTTATTGTTTGCCTACACCCTACAAAGAGGATTGGCTTTACAACCAGTTATCCCCCACTTTTAGGAATAACTAGGAGATTATGTCTCAAGGCCCACAGGTCCTAGACATGGAGTACCGAGAGCCCATCTTTTCTCCCTTTCAACACCTCCACTTTGTCAGCAGCATCCATCACCTTCGGCTTGGTCCTATATCAGAGATGGTTCTTGCTCCATGAGGTAACGAGTCTGGGTATCATGGTATGTGTCATTCTGATCCTCAAAACCTTTGAATATGTGTATTTAATTCCTTTTGTTTCTAACAAATGCTTGGACATTATACTTGTCCACTTGACCATATATAGGGGGAATGACAGGATGCCCTCACAAGCTTGTGCCCATAGGTTTTGACTTGCCACTGGGGGGGTTTCTGAAAAGTCATCATCCATTCCCGTCATACATACCACTTTCCATCTTATTTCCCACTCATCCATCCCATTACACTAGTTTGGGCATAGGGTTGGCCAATTATTTAGGGGTTGCACCCTACCTTATGGGAAGAAAGGGCTAAAGAGCCTGGAGGGTAAAAGCAGCTAACGATAAAAACCTAAGAATAAAACCTCGAGATGCTTCGCCCAGGGATCCCCAAGAAAGCAATAGCTTCTCAGCAAGAAACAGAGGGACCCATAAAAAATAATAAAACAAGACCTAGTTGAGGGATAGGGGGTCTCATCACGAGCCATCCTATTAGGTCCAGGAGCATCTAGCAATATGACACTACCAGCATCTGGTCACCACGACAGGGTAGTGGCTCTTGGTGGCATAGCCAAGAGAAAGGGGGTCTCATCACGAGCCAGCCTTCTCATTTCCGTGAAATGCTTGTGGCTAACATTGCCACCACTGGTCACCAAGCTAGGGCAGTGTCCCCTGACTAGCTTCATAAAGAAAGAAAAAAGCAATAAAAAGATTAAAAACAATAAGACAAGACCTGGTTAGAGGATAGGGGGTCTCATCAAGAGCCAACCTATTAGGTCCATGAGCATCTAGCAGTATGACACTACCGGCATCCGGTCACCTCACCAAGGTAGTGGCTCTTGGTGGACTAGCCAAGAGAAAGGGGGTCTCATCACGAGTCACCCTTCTCATTTCCATGAAATGCTTGTGGCTAACATTGCCACCACTGGTCACTAAGGCAGGGCAGTGTCCTTTGACTAGCATCTTGGAAGAAAAAGAATGAAGATAAAAGGCATGAATGGGCTTGGAAATATTTGCATCCATGACAGGTGCAGCTCACCCTCCACAGAGGCACCCACCGGTAAGCCATCCATGTTATCACTACACCTTTTGCGTAGGCATCCCCATCCACCTCACCCACTTACATGACTTGGATTTAATCCTTTCCAGAAACATCCCTCTTCCAATAGACATTAGCCCAATAGGACGTCCTATAACTTCCTCCAAACTTGCATTGCAGACTTGTATAATGTCTTTAAGCACAAGACTGGGGTAAAGGGGTTTTATGCACATGTTTAATAATATTGATGATTATATGTGATTGACATTGCTATGATCCCTATGACTTATGAGCCCATGGAGGGCGTATCTGTTGATGTGCAGGGTCATGCTCGACGGATAGGTACACATGGGGAGATGATTCGTTCGGACCTCCATGGGGTTGAAGAGCCCACCAGATGGATGTTGAGACCCTAGGAGGGGGCAGAGACAGGACAGAGGGGTTTGCACCGGAGAAGAGGACGATGTTCCAAGAGGCACCCTGGCAGAGCCTGACCTAGGGGGATTGTGCCCTCTTCATTGGAACGTTGGCCTTGGAAGGCCCAGGACGTCACCTAGGAGGCTCATGACGTCATCCAGCTTCATGGACGTTTTGGGAGACAGTGATGGCAGTTTGGCACGTGTGGCAGGTTGGAGAAGCCTAGGGAGGGCTAACGTTTTGCTCCAAGAGGCTGCATTTGCCCTAGAAAGAGCTAATGTCACCCTAGAAGGGGCATGACGTCTTTCTTTTGCTTGATTAGGGTTTTAGTTTATAACATTTTAATGTAAAACAATATTATTGTGTATTTTGGCCTTGTCGGCCTTTTTACGACCTAAAATTTAATTAAGGTCATTGGTATGGTATATATTGAGGGTTTTTACTCTCATTTTTTCATCATCTTTCACTCACTCATTAGTGAGGTCTGAAATTTGCGCCCTTCTTAGGGTTTTTTGGCTAAAATTGTGAGGCGCACTTGTTGAAGGAAGACTTTTCTAGGCATTTTTGGCATTTTCTCTTGGTGGAAGGTATTACAACTAGGGTTTTACTATATGATTTCTTGTTTTATGTACGTGAATTTCTGCAACACTTCTTGATTGAATGGTTATGGTTTATTTTACTTGCATATATTATTATAATTCACTGAATTATTATCCCTCTTCTATCCACGTCACACTCAAGAGTGTGGACTCTATTATCCCCACTTTTCAGGGATAACTAGGGGATCATGTCTCGAGGCCCACAGGTCCTAGACATGGAGTACCGAGAGTAGGATTGCCCGAGCATGGCCCTGGAGGGCCCACCTTTTCTTCTTCCATCGTCTTTATCTTGTCAGCAACAGCAGCATCCATCACCATCGGTTTGGTCCTGTATCAAAAGAGGTTCTTGCTTCATGAGGTAATTAGTCCAGGTATCATGGTATGTGTCGCATTTGATCGTTAAAACCTTTAAATGTATGCATCTGATTCCTTTTATTTCTAACAACTGCTTTGATCTTACATTTGCCCACTTGACCATGTTTGGGGGGATTGACAGGGTGCCCTACCAAGCCTGTATCTGTAGGTTTTTGTTTTCCACTAGGGGGATTTCTGAAAAGCCATCGTCCGCTCCCCTCATAGCACCACTTTTTCATCTTACTTCCCACTCACTTATCCCATTCCCCTTGTCCGGGCATTGGTTGACCTATTTTCAGGACTGCACCTTACCTCGTGGGAAGAAGGGGCTAAAGGCCCAGAAGGTAAAAGATAAAAGCCTAAGAATAAAACCTCGAGATGCTTCGCCCAGGGATCCCCGAGAAAGCAATAAAAGATTCTCAGCAAAAAACAAGAGGGACCCGGAAAAATAATAAAACAAGACCCAGTCAGAGGATAGGGGGTCTCATCACGAGCCAGCCTATTAGGACCATGGGTACCTAGCAGTATGACATTGCCACCAGCTGGTTACCACGCCAGGGCAGTGACCCTTGGTTGCATGGCCAAGGGAAAGGGGGTCTCATCACGAGCCAGCCTTCTCATCTCTGTGAAAGTACTTGTGGGTAACGCTGTCAGCTCTGGTCACCATGCCAAGGCAGTGTCCCCTTATTAGCTCTTGAATAAAAAAGCAAAAAAGAATAAAAGAATAAAAAGAATAAAGGAAAGAATGGGCTTGGAAAGAATGCATCCATGACAGGGACAGCTCGCCTTCTACAAAGGCACCCACAGGTAACACTTTTGCATCCTTGGCTTTCACTGCACCCACACGCTTGGACATCCCCTGACCACATCACCCACTTACATGGCTTGGATGAGGTCTTTCCGGGAACTTTCCTTTTCCTGTGGACAGTAGCCCAATAGGACGCCTTGTCCTTTTCTCCAGACTTGTATTGCAGGCTTGTGTAACATCTTTGAGTTGTTAACTGATGTATTAGGGATTTTGTGCATATGTTTAATAATATTGATGATGAGATGTGATTGACATTGCTATGATCCCTGTGACTGATGAGCCCATGGAGGGCGTAGCCTTTGATGTGCAGGACTATGCCCAACGGACAGGTACCATTTGGACCGGTACAAATGGGGAGATGATCAGTTCGGACCTCCATAGGGCTGAAGAGCCCACCAGATGGATGTTGAAACCCCATCAGAGGGCAGAGACAAGGCAAAGGTTGATTAGAGACCTTGCACCGGAAAAGAAGAGGACGTTCCACCAGAGGCACCTCGACATAGCTGGACCTAGGGGGATTGACCCATTTTCAGTAGGGACGTTGGCTCTAGTTGGCCTAGGACGTCACGAGGAGGCTTATAACGTCATCATGAGCATGTTGGCAGATGGACAGGGCAGTTGGCACGTGTGGCAGCTTGGAGAAGCCCAAAAAGGGCTAACGTCTTGCTTCAGGAGGTTGCACTTGCCCTAATAGGGGCTAACGTCACCCTAGAAAGGGGTGACGTCTCACCTTTTTGCTTGATTAGGATTTTAGATTGACAATTTAATGTAAAAACAGTATGATTTGATATTTTGGCCTTGTCGGCCTTTTTACCTGACCTAAAATGCAAAATTAGGTGAAGGTTTTGTATAAATGAGGGATTTTGACTCTCATTTTATCATCACGACTCATTCTCTCCATAAGAAGGTCTGAAATTTGCACCCTATCTTGGGTATTTGGTTGATTTAGTGAGGCGCACTTGTTGAAGGAAGACTTTTTGGCATTCTATGGTGTTTCTCTTCAAGGAAGGTGTTACAACTAGGGTTTGCATGATTATTTCTTGATGAATTGTAAGTATGTTTCTGCAAAACTTCTTAAATGAATGGTTGTAGTCTTATTTTCTTGAATATATTTATAATTTGTTGAATCAAAACCCTAGGTGACAAGCACACAAGTAGGTCCTTGTCTCATGTCCCCTGATAGAGAAACTTTCAGCCATTGAAGAAGAAAAAGAGAGCCGAGTCGTAGCTACACTCCTTTTTCTTCCTCTCCTTTACTAGTCGTACCATTTAGAATTCAAGAGGAAGAAGACGTCCTAGGCCTAGGTCATCTACACTTAGGACCGTTTTTCTTTTAGGGTTTGATGAAAGAGCCTTGCTATAGCAACACTCTCCCTCATTAAGCCTTCTTGTCTTGATTTTGTGCTTCATTTGAGCTAGCCGTTTTGCCAAGTTGACCTAAGGAAGGAGGAGAGAGCACGAGGCCTTGCTATAGCAACACCGGAGTGAGCCTCTCTCCCCTAGGGTTTTGATTCTGAGGCCCTGCCATAGCAACACTTCAGAATTCTTCCCTCTATTCCTTAGCCTTCCTCCTTCAACCCTTGCGTCCTTCACTTTTGACTCCATTTACCCTCTAAGGCACTGATCTAAAGTCCTCCAACGTTAAAGTGAAACTTGATTACAACACTCTCAAAACCTTTTAAATTTTAAACCCTAACTACACTAACCCTAACTAACTTACTAACCCTAAGTGTTGTCGTCATCCTTGGTTATTACATCTTTAGTGCAGCAACGTTTTGTCTTAAGAGCAATTGAATGGTGGTTTAGGCATTAATTGAGTAAGGTGTTGATTGGTTACATTGAATGCTACATTGTTCCAATATTTATTGGTGAAGTGTTATGACTTTTCATTGATATTGATAAACATTGACTTCGTCAACATTTATTGTTAGTTGCTTATATGTATTTATTAGATAGTCTTATAAAGTACTAACCCATTGAAATAGCTTGCATATATCAGTTTGTTGTTGTTTTGTTCCAGGCAGGTACACTTCTTTGGGGGTTTTACTTCTTAAATTGGCCTTTGGCCGGACTATTTGTTTGGGTGGTGACTTGTGAAGGGGGAAAACCTTATCTTTATCTTATTAGCCTTTTGCCTCTTCAAAACCCCAGGTCACCAAGGACGTCTCCCCTACGCCTAACCTCCCTAAAGAGAAAGAACCATCCCATTGTGGTGACATTGGGTGGGATTGGTTCTTCTTACGCCAGTTTGGCCTTCTATCTTATAGCCTTTTATCCTAGCTACAAACTGTGCGATAACAGACTCCACAGTCCTCCCACACACTCTTTCCTTACCTCACGTCTTCCCCTCAAGCTCATGCTTTCATTTTTTGATATGCGTCCCCACTCCCACGTAATACCTTGCAAACGCACCTATTATTTAGAACACGGGTCCCTTCCTCCTCATATACGCCTTACCCTCCACATCCTCATTGGAGTGTGACACACACTCCCCCACACTCCAACTCAAGCTCACACATTCCTCTTTAACTCACGCTTTCCTCTTTTTTACACTCACGCTCATGTTGGTAACTCACGCTTTCACTCTTGGAATGAGATGGAAACATCTCATTTGGAAGTGGAAACCTCAAGCATTGAATGGAATTTGCCTTGGATGAAAGCGTGGAACTCCTCTCTTGGCCAATACGCCTCCTTCACATGGCCACCTCACTCTCCAACTCATCTTCACATGCCAATTTTGCCCCTACCCTAAAAGCTCATGCCACCCCTCCATGAGTTGTCTTGTGGCTTGGATCTTTGACATTTGTCAAAGATCCATGAAGGGTCTCTCTTCCTCTCATTGCTATAAATGAGACTCTCCCCTCCTTCATTCTTTACCTTCTCTCACAGTATTGTTATGCTACCAAATTCTCCACTTCCTTCTCTCTCTCACGATTGTCATATTGCTTCACTGGTTTTGGCTCTTGAAGAGCTTTGAGCAACTTGGTTGCTACAACCTCTTCCCATTGAATAATACAGAAATAGCTTTGGAGGAATTGTGGCGTTCAAGATTTGTCTGGATGTGGCACTTATTTGTGAGGTGATATCATTTTTAAATCTTTATGTGTTTTGATTAATAGTTGCTTAAGTAAATTAGTTTACTAGGCTAGGTGAGGCAATAGTGTAGTTGTCCATCTATATATTTTGTGCATCCTTATAATATAAACTATGTTGTATTATCTTTTCATGCAAGATATTATCTGTTGTTCCATCTCACTTTGGGTTTAAGTTTTGCAGATCATCTCTAAGGAGTTGTTGGGATAGTGTAATGTCCCCACTTTGGGACATCATCACAATGCAGAGGTTTATGATGGCCAGAGTAGCCAGATGGGTGTTATAGCGAGTACAGGGGTTATTGAGAGGCATTGTGAGGTCCAACTTGCATTTCTCATCATTATGATCCATTCCGCACAGGTTGGCTTTGGTTCCATTGCATTCCGATGATTTCCATGATTTTGACTAATTTGAGCTATAAGTCAATTAAATTCACTAAAGAGGTCATTTTGGGCACATTACTTGGACAAACCTCTCAATATAATAGCTCATTGGAATCGAGAGGAGCAACACTATAGGATGGGATGGCTAGAAATGACTTTCAGTGGCCAGGGAAGCCACAAGGACAGATAAGGCGCTTTTCAGAGGTAAAAAGGTTAATTAATTAATTAAAGTGATTTAATTAATTAATTAAATATTAATAAAATGAAAGTCACTTTGGACGGACAAGAGAAGCCAAAAAGTATAAAGGGAAGGCAAGGGCCTCTACTCATTCATTCATGTATGATCTTATTTTGATATCTGGCTTTTAGCTAGTGAGCCCAACATTTGGGGTTTTGAGGGTTTTGACTTAACAAACCCTAGAGGACGATTCGGTGGTGAAAGATTCCACCTAGCTTGTCCCAAGCTTGGTCTCGGAGATGTAATACTCTCCCACACCATTCTACTTCCAGATCTACTCAGTTGCAGGACGATTCTACATCAGTTGCAGGGGCAGAGAGAGAGAGGGAGCACCAATTAGGGTTTCCAGCAAGAGGGGCGCACCATACTTTGAGAGAGGATTCGTCCTAGCTGAGGGGAAGTGATTTTGAGGATTCCAAGTATTGGGTTTCCTTTGCAAGTGTCATAGCATTATTCGTGACGGACTCCGGAGGTGTTTTGGTGGTGGATTCATTCTTATTGAGAGTGGAATGATTTCCCAAGAGGAGGGCACACCATTTCTTGGAGGGTGGCTAGATCCAAGGGTCTAGCAAGTCCTCTGATGATTTGAGCACTTGGGTTTTCACTACAGCGTCCCGATCTATCATTCTAGTCAGTTTGTGGAGCCATTGGAGGTCCCCTGGAGGGAGGCCGATTTATCTAGGGTTTCAGGCATCCAGGGGGGTGCACCATTCAGTGGAGGAGGATCCGATCCATAGGGTTGGAAAGGGATCTTGGAGATTCAGACACCTGGGTTGTTCTTGCCATCACCCGATCTACTATTTGACATATTTCTTGAGGTGATTGGACACTTTTGGCAGCAGGGCCGAATTGTTGAAGAGCTTCAGCATTCCAGTAGGGCGTGGCACCTTCCAGCTTGGGGGTTTAGCATTCGTACGACCTAGATCCACTTGTATTCAGTCTTCATTGTGTATCCAGCCTTTGGAGGCTTATTTTGTATTGTCGGGAGCTTTTTGTAGCAGCTCATACTTCTATCTTGGAGCCATCTGTTGAGCATTCCAGATCGGCATCTTCATTGTAGCAGGTTCCTCTATTTCATGAATAAA
>JASDQU010352605.1:0-11694 GCA_032191745.1 Picea mariana
TAAATGAAACTTTGAAAAGGTTTAAATATATTTTTAATTAAAAATGTTAAAATTTGAAACCATAGGAAAACTAAATTACTTACAAAAGAATGTAACAAGGCATAGGTTTTTCCATCTATGAGTGATCTAGATTTATGTAATGTTTCATGGGATATGTTTATGTTTTGTTAGGGGGGCACCATTAGTAATTGATATACCTTCAATGTGGCAAAGCTTCGGGGAGCCTTGTAAGCCATACATCCTTGTAAGCCATACATATTATTGATAGGAATGTTTCGTAATGATGGGAGTGTTATGGACTTTATTTATTTATTTTAAATATTCTTAATTACTTTTTTTTAATATTTTTTTATGATGATGATACATTACGACCAAAGAAATTGATGATTAAATTATTTGTTTTTACATTTTTTTTAATAATTAAAATGATTGTAGAGAAACTTTTCAAGTTTTTTTTGTTTTTAATGATTTGGTAAGTTATGAAGATTATTAGTGTTACAAAATTGTAGAATTGAGTTTTAATGTGCATTAGGAAGGGCATTCTAAGACAAAATGTTTTTCATTCACTACTTTCTTAGTATCACTTGTATTACAAATTTTTTCTCTCCATGGCATTTTAGGACTTGTCCAACGTACTCCTTCACTATAAAGCTCATGAGAGCTTGTTCTTATTAGCAATTTTATTTTTCTTCTTTAAACTAGTGATAGAAGAAAGATAGTTTTGATCTTTTGTCTTGGGGTTAATGGCCTCTTAATAGTATATTAACTTTCTCTTATTTTCTATTTCTTCATGGCACTATAATATATCTGTAAATATAATTATGATAATACTTTTGATATTATTGATATTTTGAACATTGACCTCCTCTAGTGGTTTAGCTAGGAAACAACATCCTTATGACATCCTCTCTTAAACCCCAAGTGATTTTTATTGGAATTTGAAGCAATGTTAGAAAACATTTTTAAAATTAGGTATTGAATCATAACATTACTCCCAATGGATGAAATCATAATCTCTAACAAGAGAATGGGATAGGGGTTATTACTCTTCACTGCTTTTGGGTTTGCTTGATTTTCATCTATATTTATATAGAAATGTTGCAACCCCTAATTTCACAGACATAAAGGATAATTGGAATAAAAAAGGTATCAAAGAGGAATTTCATTTTATCCCAGAACTATAAATTTTCTTCTTTACAATTGTTCTCCATATTGAAATAGGATTTCCACCCTTAGCTAATCCTTTTCTCCACAATGTAGTTCCAGTCGAGCTTCATATGTAGGTCAAATCTAACATACTTGTATGAATTAACTTTCTTTAAGTTGATATTGTCATGAATAAAATTGTGGTAAGTGATTTTCTTGGACTTGATAATCATACTTAGCCTTATCAATATGTATCAATATACTAACACTAAGAAAAAATCTTCATGAATTCTTAGTTTCTTTTTAGAAAATAGTATCATTAACATAATGAAGAAGAGCGATGACTATCCTAGCTAAGGAAGTGCTACCACAACTTGCTTTTTCCAAACATGCTTCTAACCTGTCAATATAAACTCCAAAAAGGGTGGGGCACAAGGGACAACTTTGCTTAGCTCTTATATTATAATCAATTTCTTCTGATCGAGCCTCATTATTACCAAACAAACAAATAACTTTCTCATACAACCGCATAGTGGCAGATCTCCCTTAATTGTAAAGGAAAATTTAGAGCTTCTAATTTCAAATCCAAAAAACATTCTCTAAGCACTTGTTGTGGCCACAACATTTCCCCCATTTTATTTTTCTTTTACAACCTAAAGAAAAGGCCCCCCCTACCAAACGTTTTATCTCTAATTCCTAATCTACTACTACTATGAGCCCATTGTATATTCTTTGACCACTTAGGGGGTTAAGGGTTTGGATTTCTTATTTTTGCTCAAGATCTCTTTGTTGTTGTACAAGTTTATTAACTTTTCTAAGTTAATGTTTGATTGATCTTTAGCTTCTATTTTTCTACGATGACTTTATGTTTTATCTTGTACCTTGGTTTGAAATGGTGTTTATGAAGGCACAAATTTTAAAGCAGATCGAAGAGTTTCCACAGTTGAGTCAAAACAAGAAGATACCAATACATGGTATGGTTGAGGAAATGCAATCGAAGACTAGTCTTACATTGTGATCATGGTATTAAGGCATCCTAATGTCAAGTATAAGTATCCTAAGATAACCTCTATAATGCATCATTGCTCCTTGTCTAGCAAACTTGGGTAGTTGTTGGACATGCAAACTTGGATTTTCTAGGTTCCCTTTAGGAGGGTTCCTATCTTCATCATCCCTGGAATTAGTGCTTTGTATTTTTCTTGCATGGGATGTTCTTGGTTGTGGATTTTTCTTTAGCAAGGCACTCCTCCTAGAGATAGTTGGTGATTGAGCACTTTTGTCACTTGAGGGTCTACCTATTTCTTTATTATGCTCTGTTGTGCTTATAACAATTTCTATGTCTTCTGATTTTTTGTCAGCTTCCTAGTCACTTAGATGGTGACTGTCATTTTGTTCTTCTTTACTAATGGTTGATTTTAAAATGGCAGGGCCAAGCCCAATTGAAAGCAAGTGATTATAAAAAACGTGGTTCGGGTCGAAACCCTTGATTTCTTCTGCAAATTTTAGGTCGGAGTTCTCGAAATAAGCAACATACTCATCAATCTTGGAGATTCCCCAGAGACGAATCTCACCAACTTTCCATGGAAGAGGTATGAATTGCTTTTTCCTTTTCTCAGAAAATATATGAAACCGAAATTTATATTTCTGGACTATTTCAATGACAAATAATTTGTCAGATATATAATAGGGAAGGAAAATGGGTTTCTCAACAGAGCAGAAAACCTTGATAATATTATGGTTTTCCATATTTTCCAAAACTCCTCTTCCCTTCAGAAAATATGCATCTTCCAACGACAACCGGGAAGTGTCTTCCCCAAACATTAGTTTCTTGAATTTAGATATGAAATATGAATACAACTCATAAAAATTATTGTTGGCCTTTTGTTTCCATAAAGCTTGGTACCACATAGTTACAGGGCCGAATTTTATTTTAATTCTCCATGCAATGTTTAACCCCTCAAAAGTATGGCAATACGTAATGGGAAATATCAAATAAGAAGACATGTAAAATATTTTATCAGACTTGAAATTATTGAGTTTTGTAGTGATTTCATTTGATATTATCTTCACCTAGTCGAAGATAACATTTTCATGCACAATGAAATGTAATATGTACAATGCCAGTCGAGGAATTGTTTTTGAAGAATCTTGGCCAGCAATTCGAATAAATAACCAGGAAATTTCCTTTTAGGGATCCTTTAAAGAGCTCACCTGAATTCTTGATATGTCATTAGGCATTTCGGCAGGGTTATGCAAATATTACTGGAGAAGCTCCCATCCATTGTTCTTTCTTTTTAAGAAGTTTCTTGCTTCCTCCCCTTTGTAGACCAGGTTTGGCTCTGGTAATTTCATCATTTCCCTAAATATTGAAGGTGCTAATGAGATATGAGAACTATTATGCAATGCTATAACTCTTATGTTCTGAATTAGCTTATCGACACACCAGGTGATGACGTCCTTGCACTCGAAGACTTCTAGAACGCAACTAAAAAGAAATATTCCTGACGTCCATAATTTGTTGTTTTCTCTATCCAACATTTTTGCATAATACTAGTAAGAGCGCAACCAACGATAATTTTGATCTTATCTAGCAAAGAGGTTGAGGGTATCCCCACATAATGATTTCTTTCTCATGGTTGTCCCAGCAAAGCTTGCCATATTTTCTTGAGATATTATTTTTTGCACAGTGAAATGATCTTGAGTTAGATTTCTTTTACGAAAACATTAACTCAAAATAACTATTAGTAGCCTCAGTAACAACATTATTAATTAACGACCACCTCAATAATAAATTTGGTAGTTGGATCCATAGGGACAACAATAAATGTGGCATCAAACAATGTTAAGGGACGGGTAATAGAGAGGAATCGAGGTTGGTGAATCGTATGAAAAGGGAGATATGCAAGTCCGAAGGTCTGCAAGTACGAAAGTATGGAATGGATAAGTAACAAAAAATTTCGGGCGAACAACAAAGAGTGGAAGTGTATCATGTAGGTCCGCAAGTCCGAAAGTTTGAGACATAAAATAATTATAAGTGATGAGTGGACTTATGATTAGGTGAATGGAGAAGAATACAAGTGCGATAGTCCGTGGGCTGAAGGTTCACAAACGTGAAAATGGTTCAGTATAGTAACCAAGAAAGGGAAAAAGAGGGGATAAAAGAAAATGGGAAAAGGGAAAAATAGAAGGGGGAAAGAAAGGGTGTTAAAAGAGGTGGGAAAATAGAATAAGGGATGGGGAATAGAAAATCACAAAAGGGGTTCAACAATTGGCTCCAACTGTGGAATGATAACCCCCTGCGGGTTGTCAAGAATCCAAAATCTTCATGACCAGATGTTTTATCCTTTGGGATATGGAGTCGAAAGAGTAAGGATGTACAAACTAAATGAAAACTATGTACAAGGAGGAGGAATAATTTCAGACGAAAATTTTTTTCAGGTGTTGCCCATTAACAAGAAACATTAACATTTTCCCCTTCATATCTTTGAGCATTTATGAATTGAAACCCAATATTTTTTCAATGATGTACAACCCAATCCACAGTGCTTCAAATTTTGTATGCATTGACAATTTTTCCTTAGCTTTGTTCCAAAGTAACACCAGTTCACCCTTTTAAAAAAACTTTACTGCTGCATTCTGATCAAAATATTTTTTGACACTCTATTGCCTCTGAGATGTTCTATGCAAAGCCTCACTTTGTTCTTCTTCCAATTTCAATAGTTGATTCAATCTTTGTTGCATAAGAGTAATATCTTCAACGTCTTCTGTATTAACTACATAAGTCAAGGTATTTAGTTTGAGGTTGATTGGCATTTTTGCTTCCTTCATGTAAACCAACATATACAAAGACATACTAGTGTTGTCTTTTAGAGTCATTATGATTGCCCACAAAGCGTATGTCAATTTCAAATGCCAATTCTTTTGATTATGATCAATAGTTTTCTTTAAAATATGAATGAATGTCTTATTGGTAGATTCAGCAAGACCACTCCCTTGTGGATAATAGTTTGAGGATTGTCCCATGACGATGTCATATTCTCCAAAAAAAATTGTAAATTTTGACCCAATGAAAATTGAGCCATTGTCAGTAATGAACTTTTCTGGAACACCAAATATTGACAATATATTATCTTTGAGAAACTTAATCAATTCTTCAGAGTTAACCATTTATAATGCTATTGCTTCTTGCCATTTTGTGAAATAATCCGTAGTGGTGAGGATGTATATATGTCCTTTACTTGAATTTGGATTTATTGGTTCAATGACATTCAATCCCCATTGAGAGAATGGTTGTTCTACAGATATGGCAGATATTTTCATCTTCCCTAAAAAGCAGATATTTACTTTTATACATACGAAATATGTACTTTTATAAACTATGGGGATGAGATTTGATAGAGCATGGTCAAAGCCCTGAATCCATAGTTAGTCAGTTGTTGGATCGCGGGTTATGGAGCCGGCGGGATGAAAAATGGGCCTCTGTGGTTTTGTGGCCTACAGAGAACACCCAAAGTTCGACGATATACAAATTCACAACCAGAGTTCGAACTATTTGAATTGTAAGGGCCTCTGTCAGAAACATTCTAAAGGACAGGTGGCATCAGAAAGGAAGAGAATTGAAATAAAATAAACAGAATGTCTTCACATTCAGCATAGCTGAAGAGAAAATGGTAGCAACACATAAATATATGAGAAGACAAAAGAATAGTTTTATTTCGAATATATGGAAAAAAGAAGACTTTGTTACATATTCCTGGAAATTTAAATGTGTTTGTCATATAGACTAGGATTGGGGCTCCCGCGGACCATAAGAGAAATATGTACAAGAAATAGGACTGGAAAGAAGAAGTGGGACACGATAGACTGTAATACTTGAAAAGTAGAAATGGTAAGATATCAGACATTGGTTATAGATTTATATTCAGAAAAGGTAGAATAAATGGATTGATAATGGAAGGATTATGACTATACACCTACAGGCATGGTACATATAAGTAATTTTGGTATTTTCTTGTTGATGTGTATTCCTGTTGATTTTCGTGGTTGACCCGCTTCAATAACTAGACTGATAAACAAAGAATGTATAGGAATGTTCCAAGAAGGAAATTTCTTTTTGCTTGCTGATGCATTTTCCTGTTGGATTTCGTCGAGCACCCACTTCAAGTTCTTTTCAATATAGCTTCTCAAGGGGGCAACGTTGATGTCATTCTAGATTTCAATGCTGAAAAGTTCATTTTCTAATTCGATTAGATCAATAGAATAATTACACAAAAACTGATGAATGTCTCCATTTTACACCGAATAGCGGACTAGCCAGTTGTCCACATCTTCCTCATCATATTCAAGAATCCTGTAAATTTTTTCTAGAGACAAGGCCTAAAAATTATCAGGTTGTTTATCGAAAGCTTGCTTGGTTAACACCAATGAGTTGACGATTAAGCTGGGGTCCTGGAAGTCGTTTGTCCTTCCGACTAAGTCTATTTTGGCCACTATTGTGACTAATGTTTATTTCTTTGATATTGTTTGCTCAAATGACTGGACAATGAGATACATGTTCTTCTCCTTTTCTTTCCAGCATGCTTCTAATTGAATGAGCCGTTTTGTGGACGGGAGACCATGTTGTCTTCTTGTTGTTTCTGGCATGTTGTTGACATGAAAGGCAAAACGGATGACCATGTGGAAATACAAAGTTTCTTCATTTTTTAAATCCGTCTGCAGAAGTTGGAACAAGTTATGTGCCTTGCTTCCCACCGAATCCATATTTTGTGATGTTTCCCAGGTCTTAGTGATCAGTTCCATTCTTTTGTTGATATTTTTCTCCACATATCTTCTATAAGATGTAGGAAGCTGCAGGAGCCTTTTAGATTTGTTGCAGGGGTGTAGGGAGTCGAAGGCATGGCTATTGCCGAAGGAATTCCAAGCAATGGCAGAAGAAACAATGCTACCTCTAATTCCTCAATTTGGTCCTTTAGTTTGGCATTCTCGGCCTCAATGAGTCAAACAGAGTCATGAAGAGCATCTCCGATTGCCATGTGAAGTTGAGATATTTTCCACGCCTACATATTGACAAGGTGAAGTTATGAACGATGTTTTATTTACTTATTTTTGACATCTTTTTTTTCAATAACTATTTTTTTTTTATTCGCTTTCAAAAACAGTAGTTTGGAACACGAAGGATTCATCTTCATAAAAAAATTTGGTATCAACTATGTCCATTGGGCAGCCATGTTGAATTGGGTCTCCAGGCTGATCAAGGTTGCAGAATATGCAATCCATATCAGGCTGAAGGTCCATGTTTTTACCCTAAATTTCGGGCTGGTCTGCCTCCCCTGCAATTCTTTTTCCCTTTTCCTGCGCCAGAAGCTTGCCAGAACTATCAAATTTATGATGGACTATTAATTTTTGGACCTCTGGCACGAAGATGTTCAGTGCATTTGTACAGAACTGCTGTGGAACTGCCCCTAGTACTTTACTCTGTACTTCACGTCCTTCGCCAACAAATTTCTTCCTTGTAACTGGGCTTTTCTAATTCGAACCCACATGCAGGAGAGAACTTGCTGTATTACTATGCGCATTGTTTTGAAAAGCAAATTTGTTATGTGACAGGAGAAGCAACCACTTGAATGTAGCAGCTCCCATCGGACTATTTTATGATAACTGAATCGTTCTGTGATATCAATGGCACGTGCATCTCCATAGAAGAGTGTTGGAAAGTTCATTTCCTCAACGAATTTGTCCTTGAATATTCCAACTGGAGGCTGCGCCTTAGCATGTGCAATTTCAATAATCTTGTCTTGCAAATCACGAATACACTGTGAATCAGTGAATCCATGCACCAATGTCTCAACACGTGTTTCATTCTCTGATTAATCACTTGTATCAAATTCAATAGGATTTTCGAAAGTGTCTGCAGAGTTGCTATTCTCTTCTGCAAGAACATTGTTTCAGTTGTCATTTATACAAATGTTATGTGCTTTGTATAGGGCCCTCAAACATAATTCCTTTAATGCTTTCATAACAACATGCACACGCACTTTGCCTGTCTGATATGCATTTTTGTATCGCAAGCGTGTTTTCAGAGCCACAACAATTGTCATTGTATTGTTAATGAATTGTGGCAAGGGTCTTTGTACAACATCTACTTGAATAGACACATTAATAATTGATCATGTTAAGTCCATCTGGAGTCGTTTATAGCTGCAAGGCCTGATTCTAGTAAATGCAATTCGGAGAGAGACAAGTCTCTCCTTAAGTTCCGTAAGCGCACTTACATCTGGTAGTGGTGCATTACATCTTATTTGGGCGGGGGTTGGAAGCTGTGGTGGATTTCCATGTTGAAGCGATCATTTGCATGGAAGACAAATTTTGCCACTAGAAAATGTTTTATCGTGCGCTGTCAACTGGAAGTAATCTGCTTACAAAGCAGTCGTGAAAGACTTGTTGTTTTTTGAGAAATTCAGTCGCTCACAAATTGCACATGCAATGGAAGGAGTATCTTTAATTTGTTTCATGTATGTCTGTGTTATTTTTCTTTCGCAGGGAAGTATGGGTAGAAATTGTTTCCTGGTTTTCATTGCCAGTAGTCCATGGTGTTGGTGCTAGTGCACGAAATGTGATGATTGCATGACCATTCTGATATATGTGAGCGCACATGTTTATGTTCTTTTATGCATGAACAAGTTTCTTTAGATTGTGATATGTGGCTTTCTCTCTAATAGGAAGCGTGGCAATGTATTTCTTTCTCTCGCGCATGACCTTTTTCAAGTTGTGGTAACTTAGTCTACGTTTCTTGCCCAAGGGCACGATGAGCTGATGGAAATTGGGATGAATTTCGCTTCGACCCAGGTGCTGATAACCTAGCCTACATTTTTTGTTCAAGGCCTGTGTGGCCTCATCACAGCTGGGATGAATTTGACGCATAGTTATTTTCAAGTTCTGATAACTTACTCTACTTTTTTTGTTTAAGCCCTGTATGGGCTCGTCACAATTGTAATGAATTTCACGCATCAATTTTTTGTTCAAGCCCTTTATGGCCATATCGGATCCGGAAAGAGTTTCATTCTCACTAAAAAACATCCCACGTGTATGCAGATTCGATGTGGTTTGGGTGGCATGGACATCCAACCCTGAACCACGGATATGTCGAAGCAAAGGTTCACAATGGATATGTGCTGTATCTGTTTTCAATGAGAGGATGTCAAATGTTTGATCGCAATTTGAATCAGTAAACCAAGAATGGACAGTGCCATCTGGCAACGTCGACCAGACCTGGAAATTTACTATGAATATCATAGACAACCATTGGAAACAGAATCTGCAACCCTCCACATTCCCTTTTTCATATGGAAGCGCCATGTTTACAAGGTATTCCTGCAAAGTTCCAACTGTCAACATATTTTCCAGGAGATATGGCAAAAGGTGCTAATGCAAGCACCTAAAATCCTGTTGGTTTCCGCCTACAATTGCATTGCAAAGCGACTGCACGGTGTAAAATCACAACGACTGCACATCAAACTCTGCTACTACCAAACAACAAATTGCATTAAACAGACTATCTCCACAGTTAGACACAACATTTGTTGCCACCTACAAACCATGGTTATCTATGCGATGCATAATTCGTTCCCACTGCGATTCAAGGTCTTTGCAAAAGAGGGACAAGTAAATATGAGCTACTTCAACATTGCACATGGATTTTTTTTTTGTAAAGGAGTAGTTCATAATCACCACTGAGACCATTGGCGTCATGGAACAAGATGCAATATGGATTGCCAGATGCACCTTTGTTGAATAGTAGATATCTTCTTTTTCTTGTCAATGACCATATTCCAACCAATATATTGAGCCAGTTAGACAACCACCGTATACAAAATGTGTCTCCCCAGAGTCCCCTTTCATGTGCAGGCAGAGCTGCAGATGAAAACAAACGCATCTTTGAAAAATACGTAGCGACATCATCTATTTTGTGCAACTGCCGAAGAAAATCAGATTCCAGTTCGTATTCATAGGAGTTCAATGCTTCCGTGTCGCAATTTTTGAAACAGACCATGAAATAATCTATCAATCCATTGCGCAGCTCGGTCGATGAATATTGGAAATACAACAGAACCTGGAATGTATCGAAAAGGCAATCCCTTGCAGTATACGAGAATGCATCGAATTTAAATAGGCCATTGCTATGCAAAGCCACGTCAATGCTGCCATGTATAATGGACTATTTATCTATTTCATATGACTCAACATCTATTACTTCTTCCATCTCTGATTTTGAAGGTGTTTGTTAGATACTTTCAGTTTGTCTGAAAACAGAGAAAAGGGGGAAAAAAAATAATAACACCCCCCCCAAAAAAGGAAAGCAAAATAAGAAAACTACAAGCCCAAAACTGGGCACAAAACATAAGAAAGAACGCAAATAAATAACACCATAAACTTACTGGGTAGAAACACAACAGGTGGGCATAGTTTTCCGACCCACAGAATAAAATCTTTCCCTGCGTCTACAACTATTTTTCGAGAACCCCTTCGCATTGCAATTTTCCAAACAACTATGAACATCGTTGCCGGCATATGAAGATGCATGGTTTCCAGGAACAGAAATTAAGAGCACAAACAAAGACGGTCCGCAACAGAATTTGGATCCAAGGACCCCCACCATTGAAAAACAACAACAGGGAAACTTACCCGTCAACGAGGGATGACAAGAGGCCAGCCTCAAAAACTAGAAACCACAATAACAAGTCGAACAATTTGGAAAGTTGAAGAACAAAAAACCAGTGAACAATGACAAAGATGTCCAACTGCAGTTGTAGGACCTCAACTTCGCAAAGTTGAATCAAACAAGAACAACAATCCTGGAACGAAGTAGCGAAGAAGCATCGACCACTAAGGAAGCGATGTCGACCATAAAAAAAAAAAGAACAAAGCTGTATCCCAACGCATTTGCACAATAAACATTCAAATTGTCAGGTAAACACTTTAGACTACCAAGACCACCCAAGGGCCTAGCCCTGTACAAACATTCAAGAAAAAATGCAGCGTGGCAGATCTGTTCTCTCAAAACCCACAACAATAAAACAAAAAATAGACATACTAATATGGTAGACAATGTATTTTAGCTAGCAAGAATTGATAAAGGAAACATTCGAACTAATGCTAGCATTAATCCACCTTCGACCATTGCACAACAAAATATATGATTCTAAAAGACCATATACGATGAAATACTTTGGATATGCCAACATATATAACATTGGGAATAGAGAAGTCGGAAAAAAGACCTCCAATCCATTGTCCAATCACATCTTTACAAACATGGTACTTTTTATTATAAAAAAATCGACGAAAGATGTCCGATTACCATAAAAAAAATGGAACGAAACTGTATTCCAACGCACTTGTACAATAAACATTTAAGACTGCTAGAGTTGTTAGGTAAACACTTAAGACTATCAGGACCGTCTAAGGGTCTAGCCCTGTTCAAACATTTAAGAATAAATACAGCGTGGCAAGCCTCCTCTCTCGAAGCACGCAACAATAAAGCAAAAACCA
>JASDQU010352606.1:0-10439 GCA_032191745.1 Picea mariana
TTTGAATGGTGTTACATGGTTTTCAAGGAGTGTAGAGATTTTATTGTAGTTTATAAGAACAATCTCTATGCCAAACCTCAAAATGGATAGTACCATATATTTTTCATAAGACAAATATTCTTGGTATGTTTCCTTTATGGTGGCTCAATCTCTCAATACACATGATGTCTTACAATGAAATGTAACAATTTTACTATCGAATGATAATGTTATGTCACCCATGGTTAAGGAAATAACTTAAGGTTCTTAGGTCCTATTTAATCTTCTTAGAATTAAGATTTGTTACATAGTCATTGAAAAAAGACAAAAGACTTATGTAGCGGATATTAATTTGGTCTTTGTGTGGGACATTTTATACCATTAGTATGTTTTGTAAAAAAATAATGGATCTTGGGGACTACACCATGGTCAAGGAACGAGGAATGAGGAACACAGAGCAAGGAACAAGGAACGAAAATTGTACAAGGACTAGACACCGGCAACAGTGACCTGCGAATGGGGCCAACGTTGAAATCTTTTCAAACAATTTCTATATGCACTGAAATTTGTCATGGATAGACTATTGGCATGCCTTAACGATATGGGAGGGTTTATGGACTCAAATTTGAGTGACACACCCACTTTCTTCCATCATTAATTCATCATGTAAACCATAAACCCTAATTTTCTTTCAAAGTACACAATTTGGTTGATACAAGTTTTAGGTTTTCGTCAGTCTTTCTTCATTTTTCTTTCAGGTTCTACATTAATGTATATACAATGTATCTGCATCATAGTTTTGATGAAGAATCCCTCTTTTTCATTGATTGCTTAATCAACACCATCAAGATGCTAGAGGCGGACAACAATGACATGTGAATGGGGCCAACGTTGAAATGTTTTCAAACTTTATCTGTATGCATTGAAATTTTGCCTGAATAGACTATTCGCATGCCTTAACGATATGGGAGGTTTCTTGGACTCAAATTTGACTGACACACCCACATTCTTCCATCATCAATTCATCATGGAAACCGTAAACACTATTTTCATATGTTCTAGTAGATATGTTAATGATTCCAAGTTTCATATTTGTATTTGACTGAAGGTCCAACTAGCTTGCAAAGTATAAAATTGAGATTTCAAGTTGATAAACCAAATATGAAATGAATCTAAGCATCATTTGATTTCGTCGCAAGAGAGACAAATGTAAATAATCTTGCGACGAATTTTCTATACTATCAACGAACTTTTTTCGTCAATAGTATAGCAAACCCGTCGCAAGAATATTGTGTCTAATTTGAATGGTGTTACATGGTTTGCAAGGAGTGTAGGGATTATATTATGGTGCAATGTAGTGTATTCTATAAGAACAATCTCTATGCCAAACCTCAAAATGGATAATACCGTATCTTGTTCATAAGACAAATATTCTTGGTGTGTTTCCTTTGTGGTGGCTCAATCCCTCAGTACACATGATGCCTTACAATGAAATTTAACAATTTTACTATTTAATGATAATGTTATGTCACCCATGGTTAAGGAAAGAACTTAAGGTTCTTAGGTCCTATTTGAATCTTCTTAGAATTGAGATTCGTTACATAGTCGTTGAAAAAAGACAAAAGACTTATGTAGAGAATATTAATTTGGTCTTTGTGTGGGACATTTTATGCCATTAGTATGTTTTGTATAAAAATAATGGATATTGGGGACTACACCATGGTCAAGGAACAAGGAACGAGGAAAAATGAACAAAAATTGCATGAGGACTAGACACCGGCAACAGTGACCTGCGAATGGGGCCAACGTTGAAATTTTTTCAAACAGTTTTTGTATGCACTGAAATTTTTCATGGATAGACTATTGGCATGCCTTAACGATATGGGAGGGTTTCTGGACTCAAATTTGAGTGACACACCCACTTTATCCCATCATCAATTAATCATGTAAACCATAAACCATAATTTTCTCTCAAAGTACACAATTTGGTTGATGCAAGTTTTAGGTTTTTGTCAGTCTTTCATCATTTTTCTTTCAAGTTCTACATTAATGTATATGCAATGAATCTGCATCATAGTTGTGATAAAAAATCCCTCTTTTTCATTGATTGCTTAATCAACACCATAAAGATACTAGAGGCGGGAAACAGTGACATGTGAATGGGGCCAACGTTGAAATGTTTTCAAACTGTATCTGTATGCATTGAAATTTGACCTGAATAGACTATTTGCATGCCTTAACGATATGGGAGGGTTTCTGGACTCAAATTTGACTGACACACCCACATTCTTCCATCATCAATTCATCATGGAAACCATAAACCCTATTTTTAATATGTTCTAGTAGATATATTAATGATTCCAAGTTTCATATTTGTAATTGACTAAAGTTCTATCTAGCTTGCAAAGTATCAAATTGAGATTTCAAGTTGATAAACCAAATATGAAATGAATCCAATAATCATTTGATATCGTCGCAAGAGAGACGAATGTAAATAATCTTGCGACGAATTTGTTATACTATTGACGAACTTTTTCTGTCGATAGTATAGCAAATTCGTCGCAAGAATATTGTGTCTAATTTGAATGGTGTTACATGGTTTTCAATGAGTGTAGGGGTTATATTATGGTGCAATGTAGTGTAGTCTATAAGAACAATCTCTATGCCAAACCTCAAAATGTATAGTACCATATCTTGTTCATAAGACAAATATTATTGGTATGTTTCCTTTGTGTTGGCTCAATCCCTCAGTACACATGATGCCTTGCAATGAAATGTAACAATTTTACTATTTAATGATAGTTTTATGTCACCCATGGTTAAGGAGTGAACTTAAGGTTCTTAGGTCCTATTTGAATCTTCTTAGAATTGAGATTTGTTACATAGTCGTTGAAAAAAGACAAAAGACTTATGTAGAGGCTATTAATTTGGTCTTTGTGTGGGACATTTTATGCCATTAGTATGTTTTGACAAAAATAATGGATCTTGGGCACTACACCATGGTCAAGGAACGAGGAACACGGAATAAGGAACGAAAATTGTACGAGGACTAGACACCGGCAACAGTGACCTGCAAATGGGGTCAACTTTGAAATTTTTTCAAACAATTTATGTATGCATTGAAATTTGTCATGGATAGACTATTGGCATTTCTTAAAGATATGAGAGGGTTTCTGGACTCAAATTTGAGTGACACACCCACTTTATTCCATCATAAATTCATCATGTAAACCATAAACCCTAATTTTCTTTCAAAGTACACAATTTGGTTGACGCAAGTTTTAGGTTTTCGTCAGTCTTTCTTCATTTTTCTTTCAGGTTCTACATTAATGTATATAGAATGTATCTGTGTCATAGTTGTGATGAAAAATCCTTCTTTTTCATTGATTTCTTAATCAACACCATCAAGATACTAGAGGCAGGTAACAGTGACATGTGAATGGGGCCAACGTTGAAATGTTTTCAAATTGTATCTGTATGCATTGGAATTTGACTTGGATAGACTATTTGCAGGCCTTAATGATATGGGAGGGTTTTTGGACTCAACTTTGACTCACACACCCACTTTCTTCCATCATCAATTCATCATGGAAACCATAAACCCTAGTTTTCATATGTTTTAGTAGATATGGTTCAAAACACATGCAGAATGTGTTCAAAATGAATGGATACAAAAAAAATAGTTTAATATGGTTGTCTTAAAAGTCAGGAGAGGATTGTGTACCAGGAACAATGATAATGAGGAAGGTAAAAACATAAGCCTCCTATACATTAAAGGTACCACTGAAAAAATCGCAAGGATTCTAAAGAAAAGTAATATCGAATTATCCTTTTCCCCTCCTATAACCCTAAGGAAAATGCTAGATCATGAAAAAGATGCCATAACCCGAAAGTGAAAAAAGGTGTATATTCTATCCCATGCCCTTGTGGTAAGCAATATATTGGTGAAATGAGAAGATCATTCCAAGTAAGGTTAAAAGAGAATTTTGTTGACATTAGACATAATCAATCAAATAAATCCGCTTTAGTTGAACACTCGAAAAACACTAGACATCACATATGTATCGAGGACACTAAGATCATCGCTAAATTAGAACATCATGGAAAAATAAAAATATGGGAAGCACTAGAAATCGAGTTGAAAATGAATAATATGAAGAGAGATGAGGGTTTAAAGATCAACAAAGCTTGGAATCATGTCCTACATATCCTTAAAATAAATAATAATCCAAATAAATAAAGGGAATGAGTCGGCTAAAAAGTTGACTTTCAACATAAAAGGGAAATATTAATATAGATGCTAAAAAGGGTAGGGGATAGGGGGAAACCTTGCTAGACTCCTATATTACAGTTAATTTCTTCTTACCAACCCTCACTGTTCCTAAACTCGGAAATAACTTTCTCATATAGACTTATTGTAGTAGCTCTTAACTCAAAAGGGACTTTAATCTCTTCTAACCTATTCCAGAGGTTAATATTGGGCACAATGTCAAAAGCTCTTTTAAAGAAACAACAGAGGAGATCAGTTTTATCATTACAACACTATTATGTAATGATCCTAGATGTAACAAGGTGGCCCATAGTGGAATGGTGGCTATGTATAAATACAAGATTTGTGAAAATTGTGTCTCACCACATATGAATTAATAAAATATATTTTATACAATTATGTATATCTATGATTGATTCCATTTAGACTCAACTGAGAGTGTGATCCAAATTTTCTTTTTTCTCCTTTTTCTCACAAGGTAAAAATCAATGTTGAGTACATTATATCATGTTCAAGAATCATGACCCCGTAACCCTCTTCTACTTCAACATCAAAACCAAAATTGAGCATAAATGCAAAACAAAACTAACTAACTACAAAATATAACAGTTCTACTTAAAAATTAGTGAAAAATGAATACACTAAAATGCACAAGGTATCAAATAGAATTCATGTAGAGTCATTTCTGTTTAAAGGGATTCTTTTGCATCACTTTCCCTCTTTTCAATCAAAATAATACAATAAATTCACTTTTGAATGTACCTTAAAATGTGTTCCAACCAACCACTTCCTCAACTTAAAAAACAAACAATAATTACTAACAATAAACTACTCCCAGAGATTTTTTTAGGGTTTTGCAGGCATCTTCCATCCTCCATGGCGACCGGCGCCCCCCCTGCTCCTGCTCGCGCCTCTTCAGATGCTTTTTCCAAGCCCGACGGGGGTTGCTCTTCCCTCCCCCTCCCAGATCAGGGTCTCTCTATGGGACGTGCGGGACGGGCTTCTTTCAAGGATATGGCTTCCCTTCGAGGGGGTTCCTCTACTTTGAATACTTCGATTGTTGAAGCCCCTGCAGTTTCTATCCAGATGTCGAAGGAAGCACTGGTGTTTTCCTCTCAGCTCAGCAAGCATGCCCTGGTTTGCAGGTTTAACGGCTTCTGGCTGAGTCTGGTTGATCTTCGCTCCTGGATCGACTCCAAATGGTCCCCGCTTCTTGTGGGTGAGGTTTCAGTCTACCCCTTTGCGAAGGGTTTTTTCGCAGCTATCTTTGAATCTTCTGATGAAAGAGACTTGGTTTCCAGCTCTGGGCCGTGGTTCTGGGGCAGAGCAGGGTTGTTCGTGCAGCCGTGGACCCCTGACTTTGATCCAGCCATGGCCTCTATTTCTTCTGCTCCGGTCTGGGTGCATCTCCCGTCACTTCCCCTGCACTTCTGGGGGGACAAATCTCTTGAATCTATCGAAAATGGCATAGGGAAATTTCTCTGCAAGTGCCCTGAAGCTGCCCCAATCAACTCCACCTTTGCCCGGATCTATGTAGAGATGGACTTCAACAAGGGTTTCCCAGCAGAAATCATCCTCCTCGGAAAGAACTACTCTTGAACCCAGAAGATCGATTTCGAGAACCTCTGTTTCAGATGCAGGGTATGTTTTGAAATAGGGCACATAGCCCGGAACTGTGAGAAGTCATCCGGAAAAAGAAGATCACCCCGAAGCCAAAGGCCCACTTGTTGGACAGGAGCGCAACCGGAGAAGCAATCTGAAGCAAAGATCCCGCCGCCAGAAGCTGAAGGGGAATCTGTCTCCGTCCCCAAAGAACCTGTTAAGGGGGAAGACCCAGCAGAAGCAGCTCTACCCAGGTCTTCAAGCCCAACCCAGCAAGCCTCAAGCTGGGCCGATATTGCTGAGGCAGAAGAAGCACAAGCTCAGCCGAAAATTCATAACCAAGGTCAAAGCAATGAATGGCAGATCGTAACAAAAAAGAAAAAAAACGTCTATCAGCAGAAAGATGTAATGACGCGAAGCCGATCTAGCTCGCTGAAATAGCTATTAGGTTAGTGTTAGCCTCTTCGAAATTCGGAAAATACATGTGTATCCAGGAGCAATGTTAAGCTCCTGTCAGGCAGAGACTCAGTGAAGCCCTGCCATTTTGTAAACGCATTCGTGGCTCGGCCACACTGAATACAAATCCTCTAATCGTTTTGGTCAAAAAAAAATGTGTTCCAACCAATAAAAAGTCTCACCGTTACTTAAAAATGAAAATTTGGTTATAGAAACAGAGTATGAATCACCCAAGAGGGGCTTGGAAAATGCATGCCAACACATACATAATAATTCCACTTGAAAATAAAAAGGTACAAGGAAGAAGTTATTGAAATTTACTACAAAACAATTAATATTGACATTTCAAGATATATTAAAAATTAAAACTCACTAATTATAATTATAATTATAAAATGCAAATAATTTTTCATAGTTTTTTTTTTTTATAAAAACTAAGAAAATCATGCCTTGCACTATAAATGCATGTAGGAATGGTTATTATGCAAGTATGTCATGTTATATACCATTAGTCATCCTTATACATGCTCACATAACTGATCAAGTGTTCAAAATACCAAGTGTTACACACTAACTTCAAAATTGTAGAAATGCATAAGTTCACATGAAGTAATACACAGGGGTCTTAAATGTAATTTTATGGAATCTCATAAATTGAATGACATATAGGAGCCCTTATTCCTTCGTTACGAAAATTCATATCTAACGCAATCCAACAAATCAAAATTCCCATAATGCTTCAAAAAACAAATTTGCCATTAGAAAACAGAGCACCCACGTAAATTCAAATTGGAAAATGTGTAATTTATCATTAAAAACTTTCATAAAATTGTGTATTTTCAATTTTACACGTAAAACTTGATTTCATGTAAAAATGATTCAAATACCCCCCACCCCGAACTTCTTTTTTAAATTCCAGAGAGTAAAAATCAATGTTAAATGCCTCAAAGAAATGCATACTAGGATATATAATTAGTGATAAATGGAAATAAAAAAATTCCAAGATAGAACTACCAACAGTTTCTACAACCCATCATACTCTATTTTCCAAAATCAAACTTCTGCAGTGAAATCCAAGTCTACCAAAAAAACAATTTCTATCATTTTCCAACTTTCATAGTTAGTGCATAACTACACTACAAAGAAAAACCAGGTACAGCCAAGTTTGAAATTTGTACTAATACATAATTTCACCATATTGAACCTATCTACCCATGCATTATGCCTTCCAAAATTATTTCTTACCCATTTTTGTCGTTGTTACATAACTTTGAAAAATTACATACCATAACAAAATTATGCATATTGGAAGAAATTTAAAGCATGGATATCATTTTTGTCGTTGTTACATAATTTTTAAAATATGGATGCCATAACAAAATTATGCATGTTGGAGGAAATTTAAAGCATGGATATGATATTAAGGAGGTCTTAAGAATTATATCCATGATCCTATAACAATTTACTATGACAATATCAAAAAAAAAATTGCGCATGCAAAATAAAACTAAGTGCAAAATTATTCCTAACCTATGTACATTAATAAAATTCATGCATGATCATTTTTCTTCAAAGGGACACTCCTGCATTAGTTTCCCTCCTTTCAACCTATACACTCTTGAAGTTATGTGAGGCATGGGTGATGTATCTCATGCCATGCCACATCCTTCCAGGATCTTAAGCTTCATGGAAACTAATAAAAATATGCGTCACTATTAAAAATGGAATTCTAGTCATAAAAATGGAGTATGAATCATGTTGAGAGGGGTTAGGAAAATGAACAACAATATGTACCTAAGAAATCAACATGGAATATAAATTTGTAGGGATGAATTCATCAACATTTAATATAATCCCATGCCTTGGAGTTTTCAAATTATTATTAAGATGCACACAATGGATTTGAAGTAAACATTTAAATTTAATCCCATGCCTTAGAGTTTACACATTATTATTAAGATGCACACAATGGATTTGTCAAGTCAACATTTTCACTATTTTTGCACTTTTTCAAAACACACGCAATAAAATCGAAATCACGGTTTTCAAATATCCAAGTGTTCTTTATAACATTTCTTATCTTGCTATATTATTAGATTTTTAATTTCAATCCTGAAATATACTAAAGTGCAAAAATAAAATTAAATCTAATACTTTCTTGGGAAATGTTGAACAAGTTAAACTACCTTATAAAAATGTCAAAATACCATGTAAACATTCACACCCAAAGGAAGTCTAATAGTAATAGGTTGTACCCATTAAAGCTAGCGCAAATAATAGCCCTAAAATGTGTGTCATTGTGTGGAAGGTACCCCCAAAAGATACACTGACCCATCAAAATCACAATGTTGATTGTTCCCAGCCCAAATTTTCCAAAAAGGGAAAGTAGTTATCAATGGAAATTTCTAAACTCTAGTTGATATTCTACTTTTCATGTTCTACTTTCATTTTTGTCGGGATCTAATTCATAACTATTAGATTAGTACATTGTGTACACCATTGTTGCAATTTATACCCAACACTTGGTGATTATGCTACTTATATTGTGAGAGGAGTACTTAGCTCCATTTCCTTCTAGATGCCTTGAGGTGATGTTATTGATTGATGTTCTATTGGTTCCTGGTTTGAAGAAGAATATTCTTTCAATTTGTTGTATGATATATGTACATTGGAGAGTTGCATTTGAGGACAAGATTGCACCATCAATGATTGTAGTTTATCTAGTCTGAGAACTTTTGCTAGAGGGTTGGGAGAAGGTGGTCTTTATGAGTTACTTGTTGATCTTGTGGCACTTGTAAATTCTAGTGAGAATCTAGATTATCCTTCTATAATTGAGGAGGCATGTGCATATAATTCATGGTAGGATGCCATAGAGACAGGTCCAAACCCTATTGTTGAATTAGTGATTAATTTTAAGATTACAACCGATGTGAGTGTTATACACTATAGGGTCAAGGTTACTAAATTATATTAGATAGAGGGTGTTTACCATGATGTTACTCTTGCATAAAGATTTTGTCAAAAATATGGAATTGACCTAGTTCATGTTGTTTAAGTTGCCATAGGTTTTGAGGTTCATGAGAAATAATATCATTTTCATATGATGTTCATCACATTATGTGGGTTGTTACCTATACCATGAGATTGGTATTTTAGGATGTATGTGACTTGTGCATATTTATATCTTTATGAATTTGATAGATGTGATTCACTTTTCTTGGTCGTGTATGGAGATATGATTATCTTTCAGGATGTATTAAATAGATAATGATGTGATCTTCGTTGATTTTGGCCCATGATGTTGACTTGAGGGATGATGGAGTTAGGTAGGTGTATTATAACCCAAATTTGCGCTCCTTCAAATTCACAAGTGGTTAGCACTCATTGAAGGTTCGAGATGATGCGATAAAATCCTAAGCTTACAACAGATCACGACAAGCTCCTATTCCTCTTTCCTGACAAGGAATCTTCTGCGATCTGGTACAACAAATATACTGTGATCTAGCTAGAACGTGACCACCAGAGAAGACAACGAATGATTCTTGACAGCAGTTTTCAGGGTCTATTGGCTGTAAAAATAGCGATATGTGCCCTCCCTTAAGCTCTAGCAGTCTAAATATGTGACAATTTGCAAGAAATTCCTTGCGAACTGTGGCAGCGATTCAATAATCAAATCCGCAGAGACGACTTGCTCTCGTGCAATTCTGGCGAACATCAAATTCTTCAGCAGCTTAACAGTAACAACGATCCTTCAATGCAGTGTGCCCCCTCCAAAACTCTTCAGCAACTTGAAGATGTGACCTCCTCCACGCACAACGAATCAGAGTTTGGCGGACAGCTTCTCCACGCAGCAGATTGACGGACGGCTCCTGGTGAGATAGACGAATGGCTCCTCCACGCAGCAACTCAGCAATCGCTATCCTTCTTTGATTATTATAAGAGTGTTTGGTCACTTTGCACACAAACCTATTACTAATAAGTGGTAACAACAGAAATTTGGGTGTTAAACCATAATGTTTTCAATCTTCCTTCTAGGTCGCACTAACCATTGTCATTGACCATCTCATACAAAAGGATGTTAATATCAACAAGATAAACGAAATCCATGTTCAAATTTAGCTTTAATAACAAG
>JASDQU010352611.1:1534-12121 GCA_032191745.1 Picea mariana
TTTTTGGATGTCTAGGGTTTTTGGCATTCCTGTTTATTGTAACAAAAGGCCTTCAGAGCCTCATTGTAATGATCTTTTGGCGAATGAGCGTAGCCGTCACATCTCTTCTCAGAGGTAAGCCACCACCATTCCAGCAAGCTTGTTTCCGCTGCATTTTACAGTTTCAGCTTATTTCATTATTGAATAGAAAACTAGTTTTACTGTATCTCCATTATTTTGTGTTAAACACCTATTAATAATCTATATTCATTTCATTCTGCTCATAAAATCTGGATCAGTGGTATCAGAGCGGTCTGCTCCTTGTCGTCTTAATGCATGTCCCCAATGAGGTCGGGGTACAAAGAGTTGTATCTTGAGCTTGTTTCTCTTGAGGACAAAATCTCTCGCATGCCCAAGCGACCTCTCATGGCAGGAGAAAAGAAAGATGATGGGATAGGAGATCCTTTCAAACTGTTGATTGAAGAATCCCTCACAAGTGGTTGAATATACTAGAAGGGTATTTTTTTGTCCATAAATTTTTGAATAGAGAAAAATTACTTTTGCGCACCTCAAAGTCGTTCCCCATGTCAAATATTGGTGGGAAAAAAAATTTGAGCAAAAGGAAACAAAGGAACCCTCATTATTTGCAGTCACGGCCACCTGAGAATCCTTTAGGGTTTCTATTAAGGAACAATACTACCCTGTCGGAAGTTATGATGACCTGTATACCAAATGGACTACTTTGCGACAAGAAAGAAACCAAGCAGTGTCAGATTTCACAAATACCTTCCATACCTTGCAGACCAAGATGGGTATCAAAGATTCAGAGAGACATCTGGTCCTCAAGTATCGTGGTGCTCTGCATCGATACATCCAAACCGAAATGGAATTTTTGGACATCTCATCCTTGGGAGCAGCCTACCGATATGTCGTCAAAATCGAGCAGAAGCTCAAACAAAAGATGTGGCAATTTGGGTCGGGGAACCCATCACAACAAAAGCTAGTAAAGGGCAGCACCAACCCACAAAACAAAGGACAGAGCAGAGATGGACAGTATCAGGACAACCAGTCCAAGATGCAAGCAAAGAAAGACACCAGAAAGACAAAGAAAGATATCGGGAAGTGGTGCGACTTCCATAAGAACCCTTGGCATAACACTGTTGACTGTCGCTCAAAGTAGTTGTTGTTGGCCGAAGTGAAAGCCTCTGAATTATATGCATATTCTGACTCTGAGCTAGAACTAGAAAGGAGAATATGGATCATTGACGTAGAACCCAATGCCACCGTTGCTACCACCAAGCTCCAGCCTGGCGAACCAGACGAGCTAGAAGAAGGAGAGTGCCTCTTCCACTCACAAAGGTGGGTAAAAGGCACCCCATTGCACTTCATCATTGATAGCAGTTGCCAGAAGAACCTCATATCAGCAGAGGTCTTCAAGCATTTGGCCCTGCCGACAATGCCGCACCCACAACCCTACACCATTGGATGGCTCCGCCAAGGAAGCGATCTCCACGTCATCCAAAAATGTCAATTGTCGTATGGCGTCAATCCCTTCAAAGACGAGGTATTGTGTGATGTTTCTCCTCTCGAAGTTTGTGATGTTCTTTTGGGCCAACCTTATTTATGGAAACGTCATGTTGTATATGAGTCTAGGCCTTGTAGTAATATTATTACTTTGAACAAGAAATTGTACAGGATACCCAAGGCAGTCCCACCTAGTGTTATCTCCTTAATCTTCGCTAAGCAATGCAGGAAGGTCATCTCTCAAATGGGGAAGTTTATCTTCTTCGTGATTCGCTCTTAGAATAAGTGAAATATCACAGCCACATCCAAGTTCTCTGCGGCCTACCTCTCCACACAGCAGAAGCAAGTAGATAAGGTCATGGAAGAATACTTGGATATCTTCTCCTCACATACCGGGGTACCTCTGCACTGCTAGGTCAAGCAACCCATCGATCTGACCCCCAATGCACCACTACCCAATGGGCCAGTCTATCACCGCTCTCTGTTAGAGAATGAGGAGATCAAGCGACAGATCCAAGAGCTTCTCTATAAGGGGCACATCTGTCCTAACTCATCACCTTGCGGGATCCCAATCATGTTGGTACAGAAGAAAGATGGAACCTGGCGACTCTGCATTGATTACCAAGCTTTGAATGAAATCACAGTCAGAAACTGATACCCGATTCCCCGAATTGACGACCTACTTGATCAACTCATGAGCGCCAAATACTTCAGTAAGATTGATCTGAAGTCTGGCAACCACCAGGTCCCGATAGAACAGACAGATGTATGGAATACCGCCTTCAAGTCAAAGGAAGGCCTTTTTGAATAGTTGGTCATGCCTTTTGGTTTGAAAAATGCGCCAACCACTTTCATGAGGTTGATGGACGATATCCTGCGACCATTCACCAATAATTTTGTAGTGGTGTATCTGGATGAAATTCTCATTTACAACAAGACTTGGGCCAAACAATTGCAGCATATTCAACAGGTTCTGCACACCCTGCGACATCAAAAGCTATACGCCAACTTGGAAAAATGATCCTTCGACATGGATAAGGTCCATTACCTGGGCTACATTGTTGATCAAAATGGCGTACATGTGGATCCAGCCAAGATCCAAGTCATCCGTGACTGTCCAAACCCAACCACACTCACCGAGCTCTAGATCTTCTTGGGCCTGGACAATTTCTACCGCACGTTCGTGTTGGGATTCTCCCATATTGCATGGGCCCTCATCCAAATAACTAGGGGTGGTGGTAAGGAAAAATTTGTGTGGGGTCGATCCCAACAATAAGTGTTCGATGATTTGAAGCAGTGCTTGTGCTCAACCCCAATAGTTTCACTCCCAGATCTGCAACATCCCTTTGAGATCGAGATGGATTCTTCTGACTATGCTGTGGGCGCCATTCTCACTCAGCATGGCTACCCCGTGGCCTATCATAGTGAGACATTATCATATGTTGTTCGTAAGTACCCTACTTCTAAAAAAGAAATGTACTCCATTGTGCAAGCCTGCTTCCAGTGGAGACACTACATTCTTGGGAAGGAGACAATCATCCACACTGATCATAAGCCACTGCAGTTCATGCAGACACAAGGAAAATTACAGAATGATCACCATCAAAAGTGGTCCACATACTCGCAACAATTTCACCTCCACATCGCGTTGTTGATTGCCTCAGTAGACCGCCAGTCACGACACTCACCACGGTGCTAGACTCTTGTGGCCATTAGACCTATGGATGGCCCCAACTCTATGAGACAGACCTAGACTTCACCACCACCTACCAAATGTTGGGGGCAAACGCAGTTGTCGATAATTTCCATCTTCAGGATGGGTTGTTATGTCGTCTGGGCCATATCTATGTTCCATCAAGCGAGCAAGCGAAGATGATCTGGGAAGCCCACTATAGTCGGGTGCAAGGACACTTCGGCGTCTAAAAGACAGTGGCAATGCTACAAAAAAATTTGTACTCGCTGAAACTTTGATAGGAGGTTAGCAAGTATATCAGGTCCTGCACTGCCTACGCGATTTCCAAACTGAGCACGAAGAAATAGGGCATGTACACCCCTCTTTCTACTTCTGACAGGCCATGGGAATCCATCTCAATGGACTACATGTTGGACCTCCCGTCCACCAATCGGGGAAACAACTGTGTTTTTGTGGTTGTTGATCGCTTTTCTAAGATGGCAATTTTGGTTGCCTGCAAGAAGAGCATCACAGAAGAGGCCACTGCCAAGCTCTTCTTTGAACGAATATGGGTACATTTTGGAATCCCACAACCCATTGTCTCATATCAGGACAGTCAATTTCTCAGCACATTCTGGTTGAGCCTCTGGTCACTGTTGGACACCAATCTTACCAAATCCACGGACTTCCACCCTCAGAAAGATGGCCAAACCGAGGTCGTAAATCAAATGATTGTGCATATCCTTCGCATGTATAATTCACATCACCCTCGCACATGGGATGAGAGCCTTCCCTATGTCCAACATAGCTACAACCGAGCCCTGCATAGCTCAACCAACCACAGCCCCTTTCAGGTGGGGTTGGGATTCCAACCATTGGGTCCCATAGATGTTGCACTTCCCTTGTGGTCACCTCGACAGACTCATATCCTGCTCCAATTGAAGCTGACAAAGCCACCCGGTTCATTGAGCGGATCCAACACATCTGCTTACAGGTTCAGGATATCCTACAGAAGTCCAATGACAAGTACAAACAACGCCATGATCAACATCGGGTGCCACATAAGTTTCAGGTGGGCGACAAAGTTTGGTTGCACTTGCAGAAAGAATGCCTTACCGGACCCTGTCGAAAGCTTCGCCCACTCTGTTATGGGTCGTACACCATCACCAAGGCCATGGAGGATAATGCTTTTCATCTCAACATTCCTCCTTTCCTTGGCTTGCACCCAGTGTTCAACGTGGATCTCCTTCGCCCTTATTTCCCACCATTATTGGACACCTCGGAAGTAGAAGAACAACTGACACCAACATAGCTCAACCTCGAATGCATACAATAGGCATCCAATGATCATATTGTGGACACACAAATCAAGGGCACTCAACAACAAAGGATCCATATTTATCGAGTTGTCAAAGAAGGGCAGCTCCTGCACCAAGGCAAGTGGCTCACCTGGGGCCAAATTCAGCATAAATTTCCTCATCTGATGGGGGACCTCAATGCAATGGATACCATTGCTTCATAAAGAGGGAGGATTGATCCAGGTGGATATCGGTGGCCACCCACCTTTTCCAACTGGCTCAAAACAGTTTTCTGGCAATTTTGGCAATTTACTATTTTTAGCAGTTTTAACTTCCAGGGCCATTTTGAGGGCCTAAATGAAGGTTTTTTGGGATTGACCCAACTCAATGATAGCCAAAGGAATGATTGAGGCCCCAAAATGAATATCCTTGATGATACCTTTCCAAGGGGATATCATATTCCTAAAACGAAGATCGTATGCAAAAGTTACGACCCCAAGAAGTTAATGTACTAACTTACCCAAACGGGGCCCACATGACTTTTGGCGCTTCATTTCCTAGGGTTAGGTTTTTGGATGTCTATGGTTTTTGGCATTCCTGCTTATTGTAAAAAAAGATCTTCATAGCCTCATTGTAATGATCTTTTGGCGAATGAGCACAACCGTCACATCTCTTCTCAAAGATAAGCCACCACCATTCCAATAAGCTTGTTTCCACTGCATTTTATAGTTTTAGCTTATTTCATTATTGAATAGAAAACTAGTTTTACTGTATCTCCGTTATTTTTTGTTAAACACCTATTAATAATTTGTATTCATTTCGTTCTGCTCATAAAATCTGGATCAAATTATGATGGCTGACCCACAAGGTGAGGTACTTGGTTGAATCACACCCTACTCCAACAACTGCTGCAACTACTTCTTCACTTCATTCGATTCTAGAACATACTATCTATACAACCCAATATTCGACAATTGGGAGTCTAGCAATAACTTTATTTTGTGTTCCACATCCCCCTTGGATGGTATCCCTTTAGGATCCTTGAACACTCCTTTGTATTCCTGTAGCACCTCCTCCAATTGATGTCTCTGCTCTTTAGTACACCACTCTAGGGATGCCTTCACTATCATTGACTCCTCATTAGACTATTTTTCTCTTAAGAAAATCAAAACATATTTCTTACTAGAACTAATCAACTTCTTGGCTTGTTTGGCACTTACCATTGAGATCTTTGACTTGAATTTATGTGCATTAATGATGTAGGATTTCCCATCCTTTATCATCCGATATTGTTTGTCTCCCCACATGAATATTTCATCCCTCCTATACATGTAGAGTCTTCCAAACACTACATGTATAGGAGGGACGCTTGATAGGCTAGGAAAATTGAAGGGGAGTTGATTTGTTGGTTCCAATTAAGCAAATTTTTTGGTGCTTCCCCAAATCTTAATAAGATTCATATATCTATTTTTATAGGTTTGACTAATGGAGTAGTTATTAAGACGGGAGGTCCCATACTTTGTATTAGAAAATCACAATTACGTCATTTTCTTTAACAAAAGTTAATAAGATTCATATACATCTTTTTATATGTTTGACTAATGGAGATCTTGGAATAATGCATAAGAGGCTCAATGTGAATAATCCTTTGAAAGTTAATAGGATTCATATATCTATTTTTATATGTTTGACTAATGGAGTAGTTATTAAGACAGGAGGTTGCATACTTTGTATTAGAAAATCACAATTACATCATTTTCTTAACAAAAGTTAATAAGATTCATATATCTTTTTTTATATGTTTGAGTAATGGAGTAGTTATTAAGACGGGAGATCCCATACTTTGTATTAAAAAATCACAATTACATCATTTTCTTTAACAATGTAAATTAATATTAACAAAAATGATGGATATTTTAGTTGTTTGTTAACTAATGTAACTAATATTACTTTAAAAACTTATTTACCTTTTTTAATTAACTTAAATGTGACATAACAAATGTTCATGTTGTATTTATATTTATGGAGCTAGATTAGACAAGAATATTAGGAAGCCAATGAATTGCTCTCACTCATAACATATCTATAAAAATATCCACATGTTTAGATTGCAAAAGTATTTTTATTGTACCAAGAGAAGCAATGTATAGCTTATAAAACACTAATAAAATAAAATTACAAAAAAGTTGATGTTCAATGTCTCATGTAAAAAACAAGAAACAAAATTTAATTATAATTGTTTTCATAGATCCATTTTAAATCGAGAACTTTTAAGTGTTCAGAAGTTTGCACTTGTTTCCTTTAATTATTATTTGAGTTTAATAAATTCATGATTAATGTCAATGCTAATTGTCTCTCCATGTGGAAATTGCATTTCTATGACTATCTTTATTTTCCATTAAGTCAATATTTTTAAGACTACCAAATTCAAATAACAATTATCATTTTTTTTTAATTTTAATTAATGCAAACCATCATTCCATCTATCAAAATTCATTTTACTTATCAACCTTCGACTTTAGCCTTCAAAAATACCATAATTATTAAAATGACTTATTACAATATTTAGTTTTTTCCATTAATTTTTTTTTTTTAATAATAATAAAAAATTACATTACAACAATTAACAATTAACAATTAACAATGCTTGTAGCATTCTTAAAAGCTATTGACATTTAAAAAAAAATGCTTGTATCATTCTTAAAATCTATTCACATTTAAAAAAAAAAAAAAAAATTAATCATAATAAAAAAAAATTTGTTTTATAATTAATCATAATAAAAACAAATTGTTTCATTGTATATGAAAAAAACACTTCTAGAAAATAGATGAATAAGTTTCATTATACATGAAAAAAGCACTTCTAGAAGATAGATGAATAAGTACTTCTAGAAGTAACTTTCTCATGAATTTCTTTTCTTTTCTTTTTTTAATTCTATATATTCATTAGTCGAATTTGACGTTTGATAGGCCAGGCAAATTGAAGGGGAGTTGATTTGTTGGTTCCAATTAAGCAGATTTTTTGGCGCTTCCTTGAATCTTATTGAATTTACATACATGGATATCCCCATATGCATGAGTAACGGGGGATGACGTGGCATCCTATCGTACCATGGTGGTCAACATGGTAGGTCAGCTTGTGAGAGGCATAATGTTTGCATACGAGCTCTTATTAACGTGATTTTTGCACTGTTGGAAAGGTCTTGATGTGTAGAATAACATCACGGGGTCCTAGATTTGTTGAGAAATTTTTAACCCCAAAAAAATTCCTTTGATACCTCAAAATGGCCCTGGAAGGTTCCAGACCCCAATTTTCCAAACTGGGACCTACCACTAAAATGATCTTGCAAGTTGATTCCTCCAATTTTTTCCACCCTAACAGGATCAAGATAGATGAAAAACGATATAATGATCCAATCTGGATCAAATAAAGTATATATTATATCATGCAGCCCCTTGAGGTGTGTTTCTATAAGTACTTCAAAAAATGTCTCTAAATAATACAACATAACAATTATGAAAATTTGGCATAACCATGTACATGAAATTAAGATTTATTTTAATTTAATTCAATGTACATAAGTGAACAAACCTCATCAATATGATTGAGGAAAGAAGGCATACACAAAGAAAAAAGAGTACGTAATTAAAAAAGGAAAGTATGTACATCAAAACTTGGTTAAAGAAGGAGTTGAGTTGGGAAATATTAAAATACAAAAGATATAAAAATACAAAATTGAACCAGACGATAATCTATGAAGAAATATGAGAATAGTGATTGCTTTGAATAGTTTAGATCAAGAAAAAGTGAATAAATAATACATTGTAGAAATCTTGGAATAATGCATAAGATGCTTAATGTGAATAATCGTTTGAAAGTTAATAAGATTGACTAATGGAGTAGTTATTAAGACTGGAGGTCCCATACTTTGTATTAGAAAATCACAATTACATCATTTTCTTTAACAAAAGTTAATAAGATTCATATATCTCTTTTTATATGTTTGACTAATGGAATAGTTATTATGACGGGAGATCTCATACTTTGTATTAGAAATCACAATTACATCATTTTCTTTAACAATGTAAAATAATATTAACAAAAGTGATGGATATATTAGTTATTTGTTAACTAATGTAACTAATATTACTTTAAAAACTTATTTACATTTTTTAATTAACTTAAATGTGACATAACAAATGTTCATGTTGTATTAATATTTAGACAAGAAGATTAGGAAGCCAATGAATTGCTCTCACTCATAATATATCTATAAAAATATCCACATGTTTAGATTGCAAAAGTATTTTTATTGTACCAAGAGAAGCAATGTATAGCTTATAAAACACTAATAAAAGAAAATTACAAAAAAGTTGGTGTTCAATGTCTCATGTAAAAAACAAGAAACAAAAATTAATTATAATTTTTTTCATAGATCCATTTTAAATCGAGAACTTTTAAGTGTTAAGAAGCTTGCACTTGTTTTTTTTTAATTATTTAAGTTTAATATATTCATGATTAATGTCAATGCTAATTGTCTCTCCATGTGGAAATTGCATTTCTATGACTATCTCTATTTTCCATTAAGTCAATATTTTTAAGACTACCAAATTCAAATAACAATTATCATTTTTTTTTAATTTTAATTAATGCAAACCATCATTCCATCTATCAAAATTAATTTTACTTATAACCTTCAAAAATACCATAATTATTAAAATGACTTATTACAATATTTTATTTTTTTCCATTTAATTTTTTTTAGAATTTTATTAATAAAACAAAATTACAAAACAACAATTAACAATGCTTGTAGAATTCTTAAAAGCTAGTGTCATTTAAAAAAACAATGCTTGTATCATTCTTAAAAGCTATTCACATTTTAAAAAAAATTAGAAAATAATTAATCATAATAAAATAAATTTTGTTTTTATAATTAATCATAATAAAAAAAATTGTTTCATTATATATGAAAAAAACACTTCTAAAAGATAGATGAATAAGTTTCATTATACATGAAAAAAGTACTTCTAGAAGATAGATGAGTACTTCTAGAAGTAGTCCCCGAGGTGTAGGACAGTTGGTGATGGAGTGTGTTGTTAAGGCACTCTCTGATGTTAAAGTCACCGGTTCGAAACCTGCAGGGATAAAAAATTTAGCTATGTTAAGGGTTGATGTGACTCAGGCTAGGTGTGATCCCCGGGTGATTTTGACAGCTTTGATGCCCGTGACTCGCGGTTTCTCAGCCATAGGCTATTCCGCGGGTCACAGACAAACTAGCAAACAAAAAAGAAAGTACTTCTAGAAGTAACTTTCTCATGCATTCATTTTCATTTCTTTTTTTAATTCTACATATTCATTAATTGAATTTGGCATTTGATAGGCTGGAAAATTGAAGGGGAGTTGATTTGTTGGTTCCTGTTAACCTCGATTTCTAGGGATAACTAGGAGATCATGTCTCGAGGCCCATAGGTCCTAGACATGGAGTACCGAGAGCAGGATTGACCTGAGCATGGCCCTGGAGGGCCCCTCTTTCTTCTCTTTCATCAGACTTGTCTTGTCAGTAGCAGCAACATCCATCACCATCGGTCTGGTCCTGTATCAAAGAAGGATCTTGCTTCATGAGGTAATTGGTCCAGGTATCATGGTATGTGTCATTTTTTTTATCATTATAACCTTTATATATATGCATCTTGCTCCTTTTATTTATGACAATTGCTTGGATCTTACAATGACCCTCTTGACCATGATTGGGGGGATTGACAGGGTGCCCTAGCAAGCCTGTACCCATAGATTTTGGCTTGCCACCGGGGGGATTTATGAAGAGCCATCGTCCGCTCCCATCATATTACCACTTTTCATCTTATCTCCTGCTCATCTACCCCATTCCCCTAGTCTAGACATTAGGATGATCTGTCTGTGGGGTTGCACCATTATCTCATGGGAAGAAGGGGCTAAAGGCCCAGAAGGTAAAAGCAGCTGGTAATAAGATAAAATCCAATAAGAATAGAACCTAGAGATGCTTCGCCCAGGGATCCCCTAGAAGGCAATAATAGGCCTCTCAACAAGAAACAAGAGGGACCCAAGAAAAATAAAAAAACAAGACCTAATCA
>JASDQU010352615.1:0-12123 GCA_032191745.1 Picea mariana
TCATGCTTAAAGAAGGTTATAGGTGACAAGATCCCAGTTCAAACTATATTGCCAGAAATTGACGAGGAAGGAAAAATCATATTGGATCCTGAAGCCATCACTGACACAAGAATTTTCCAACTGAGGAATAGATCCATTTCAGAGTATCTCGTTAAATGGAGGAAAGTATTAGCTGAAGATTCCACTTGGGAAGATGAGTCTTTTATACAAAAGAATCAAAAGTTACTAAAGTGTTGCGGGCAACACTTATCTCAAGGGGAGGGGCATGTTAAGCCCTAAATAGTGGCTCATTACCCCTTAATTGGGGAATATTACATTAGTAATGTTATTTTATTTGTGTCATCTTGAGTCCATTAGTTGTAATTGTACCTCCTAGTCTCCTATATATACCAAGGAAACATTTTCATTTGGAATCATCTTGTATTGGGACATTTATTTGGGGTATAAGGAGGTTTCCCTCTCAAAGAGGATCATTACCTGAAATTATCTCTTTTCAAGGCATTGAGTACTTATTCTGAGGTTTTTCTATGCTATATTGATATTTGGTTCCTAACACTAAATCCATTATTTCTGATCAAGATTCTCGATTTATTGGGAACTTTTGGTCAAGTTTATGGGAACTCATGGACATAAAGATGAAAAATACCACAACTTTTCATCCACAAACCGGTCAAACAGAAGTGGTTAATAGAACAATAGTGCATCTTCTTTGTGTTTATTGTAGCAAGCATCCTAAGCTTTGGGATGAACACCTACACTACATTCATCATGCTTACAACCGAGCTAAGCACTCTTCAACTCAAATATCTCCATTTGAAGCATGCTTTAGATTTTATCTTTGGGAAATACATTGCTATTGATGGTCAATATGACATTGATAGGGAAAAGAAGTGCATTGCACAAATTCAGTTGGCGCATCAAATGGTTCAAGAATAGTTGGAAAAGAGCCAAGCCAAGTACAAGAAAAGACATGACAAGCATAGTGTTGATCACATTTTCCAAGTTGGAGATGAAGTTTGTCTTTACATTAGCAAAGAGAGGCTTAAAGGAGAAGGTAAAAAACTGAAACCAATTAGATATGGACCTTTCAAGATTCTTGAAAATATTGGTAACAATGCCTTCCATTTGGATTTTCCTCCTTATATGAAAATGTATGCAATTGTCAATGTTGAGAATTTGAGATTGTATGAGCCTCTTTTGATTGATGATAAAGGAGAGCATGTTCAGATTCCTTCTATAGATGATTTCTCACCAGAATATCTTTCAGAACTGCATGAATACACAATCCTTGACAAGTGGATGAGAACTTCAAAACGAGGGAATGTGGAATACCTTCGAGTTGGTCTTAGAGGGAAAAATCCAAGCAAGGCCAAGTGGATTGAGGTTGGAAAGGTGAGGGAATTGTACCCACATATTCAGATAGACTGGAAATAGTGTTTTGGAGGTCCAAAAGCTTTCCAATGGGGAGGAGTGATCCAGGGGATGAACATATGGTCAAAAGTAAAAGTTCTCATAATTGCTTCAAAACATACAAGTGCGTAGACCTCATCCTCATGATCCCAATGCAACTTGAACGATTTCAAACAGATGTTGTATGACTGAGATATCGCGTTCTGTCTGCTTTGCCAAACATGCAAAATTTCGCTGACTGTACAATCCATACAATGTTGATGTGGCATGTCCATACTGGAAATGTTGCAGGGTGAAGTGGATTGCTGACTATGCAAAGATGCTTACACGACATGGTACAATACAGACACATGGCAGGTGTTGAGTGTTAGGGGTGATGTGGCCGGTCTATGTGGAATTTAATGTGGACCAATGACTAATCAACATGTGGCATTGAGAAAGCAAATGGGAAGGTGCCACTTGGCCCAACCAGGGCTTCCATGTGGCACCCCATTATTGGTTGAAGTGGCAAAAGGTTATGTGGAGTCCGTGGGGTTTAAACCCGAGACCTCCACGAAGACTGGACTCTCTGCGCAAGACGGGATACCAGCCCGTCTGCCTTGTAGTTCTTACCTCTATATGTGTTTAAATGTATTTAAGTTAGCAGAACTGTGGAGTTTGGCAGGGTCTGGATTGGGGCTTAGCCACAACCCCTAGTTGCATTACATTCCGCCATATGACCCTTTCACTCTACAAGATTTGCGCGCGGGGTTTTTAAACGGATGGTCCTCACCACTTGTCACTCCCACTGACAATCTTCTACCATGCGCCAATACACCTATCAAACCCTTGTCCAACCCTGCAACGGGTGTTGTGTTTAGCGCCTAGGCCCTGGACACCTAGGTAGCATGCAACCAACACCTCCACCCTTGGGGGCACTAATTGTGCTAACGGTGTGACAAAATTCCCAATTTTGCAGGAAGGCATTTGTGTTGGGGTTTTTGCACCGGAAACGCCCAAAAGCCAGGGTCAGTTAGGTTGGGTGCATTTTGGTGAGCAGATACATCAAAGAATTGGGAGAAACTTCCAGGGAGTGATTCCAACTCATTTTTTGGCCAAACCAGGTGCAGGAAGAGCCCAACTAGGGGTTTCTGGACATTATAGAGCCATTAAAGCCATCCATTTCTCAATCTAAGCATTGTAAATCACTTATTTTGACACTTTGAGCATTAATGAAAAAGATCCATTGGAAGCTGGACCAAGAGATGTAACCCAAGAGAGGGGTGAACTCCTTTATCATTTTTCTATGTTAATGTGTGTTTTATGATGGATGTTTATGACTATTTATTCTTCTCATGATTAAAAAAAAAACTCATTAATCTTTATGTGTTTGTAACTTGATCCTATTATCCAAGAACATACCATTTCACTTGCAATTTTAAAAAGATTCAAGTCTTTACATTTTCAGATCAGCTTCAAATGTTCCTCCCAAGTTTTTATAAATACAAGGATGTCATCCAAGTATACAACCATAGAGGAGTTTTTAAATGGTCGCAATATATCATCCATCATTCGTATGAGTGAGGTTGGGGAATTATTCAAGTCGAAAGGCATGAGCAACCACTTGAAGAGACCTTCTTTAGACTTGAAGGATTTCTTCCATACATCAGTTTTCTCAATCGACACCTGGTGGTAGCTTGAATTTAGATCAATCTTACTAAAAAAAATTCCATCCTTGATATGACCTAGAAGATTATAAATCTGATGGATTGGGTACCAATTCTTGGTTGTGATATTGTTTATGGATTTGTGATCAATACAAAGTTGCCATATCATGTCCTTTTTCTGCACCAGAACAATTGGTCTCCTGCAAGGTGATGAGATTGGTATAATGTGGCCCTTCAGAAGTAGCTCTTGGATTTGGAATTTGATTTATTCATTCTCCATAATAGAGCATCTATATATAGAGTCGTTAGGAAAAGGAGCATTGAGTGTAAAATCAATTGAGTGCTTTACTTGACGGTGGAAAGGCACCCCAATAAGTGAGGAAAATATGTCTTTTTGTTCTTCTACTATCTTTCCCACCTGCTTTTGTTGTGTAGAGAGACCTCATGCAAAGGTTTTGGCAGTTGCAATAATCTTTCATTTACCTTCTGACTGGACCATAAAGAGGACAAATCTCCTGGTTTGAGATATCACCTTATGCACTTCTTCATGGATATCAAAGAGACCTCAGTTGTTGGGATTTCCTCTGGTACCTTGTAGATTTGACCTCCCAAAGTAATAATGACACTATGGGGCATAAATTCGTAAACAACATGACACTTTCACATATATGGTTTTCCTAAGAGAACATCACAAACTTCAAGTGGGGAAACATTACACAAAACTTCATCTTTGAAGGGATTGATGTCATAGTGTAGAAAACATTATTGGTTAACACATATGTCTCATCATTACTTAAGCCAACCAATGGTGTATGGATGAGGGTGTGGTGTAGTTGTTAGTTTCAGCCTCTTGATGACCTCTGCTAAGATTAGGTTCTTCCGGCTACCACTTTCAACAATGAAATGGAGTGGGGTCCCCTTCACCCACATCTGTAAGTGGAAGAGGCACTCTCCTTCTTCAAGATTCTCTGGTTGGACCTTTTTTGTAACGATGGTGACACTGGGTTCTATGTCAATGATATATTTTCCTTTATCCAGTTCCAAATCAGAGTTTGAGCTGACATCTAAATCTGAGGCTTTCATCTTAGCCAACAATCATTGTTTGGAGTGACATTCATTAGTGTTGTGCTAAGGAATTTTGTGGAATTCACATCACTTTCCAGTGTTCTTCTTCAACTTCTCGTTACCCTTCTTTTCTTTTGGCTTGGAATGGTTGTACTGGGTGTAAAATCCCCACTATAATCCCTAGTTTAATTAATTCTCAATGTACACATAATATGTGGCTACGACTAAGCGATGTAATAAGAAGAAATGCAATTTTTGAATTTTATTAAATATAATGTGATGCCATATGCTATGGGGACATGGATGGAGATGGGGGATGAATTATTCCACAAGAGAGGGGAGGGTCTACGAGATGGTCTAAGAGAGGGGAGTCGAAGGGGGAATTACCCGTGTTTAGTAATTCCACCCACATTCCTGAATTTTATTATCATTTGTATTAAACTATATTTTATGATTGAGTGTCCCCAAAGGCAATCATTGAATGCATGTAAGAGGGTGGGTTTGAGAAGTCACATCCCATATTTATTGAAAGCATGAGGGATGACTACAATCATCTTGGGGAAGTGTGTGAGTCAAGAAATCAATCCAAAGGAGATAAATTTGTATGTGAAGACACAAAAATTTTGGACAGTGAAGTTTTGGGCATGAACAACAAGTAGAGAGAAGGAAATAGAGATTGGATCTGGAGCTTTCATGGAGAGTGAATTATAGAGAATGTTGGAGTGTATCTAGAGAGTATTTGGAGCTAAATAATGAATATCCATGTTGTTAGGACTGAAGAGTGAACTCTTGTGTGAGTTTCACTGTAACAACAAGTGTTTGCTATTGTTTGATGGTAGTTCTCCTGGAAGTGAGTTTCCTTGAGGTTCCCAACTAATATATTCCTAGTTACCTATGCCATAGAGACCCTGATAAATGAATGAGATTCCCAAGGGACTAGAATCAATGAATGGGTACATTCCTTGGGTTTGGTAGGTCAAGAGGAAGAGAGCTGGTGGAAAATCAGGATAGTTGTACTAGTGGGTTGTGAGTTTTATGAGTTGTGAGTGGACAGTGAGAGACCACCCTCTTTTGTGGATCGCTAGCCCTAGCTTGGGGGTGAGAGGATGTTTATATTTGGAGAAGAAATTCTATGGTTGGGTGGAACGTCTATCCCAAGAAGCTGGTTGCACAACTTCGTATAAAAGATAAGTGTTTTATCTTGTTTCTATTTGTATTGAGTTTATTTGTTGTGCATTAACTCTGTAAATAAGAATGATTTATATGTTGCTATGATAAGCTATTTACTGTATTCATGTGTGATTTTAGAATGTTGTAGATGCATCTAATTTATGGTAATAAACAACTATTAAATCTATATGTAATCCATAGATGATAACCTATATGAAATTAGTTAACATAAAATTTTATTTTTTATGAGTATTTTGCACATAGTGGACCTCATCTGGGATGGGGGACATTACAATAGGGTTGGACATCCTTTCTATGTTCTTTGTTTTGGGATTTAAAGGAACCTTTACCATCATTCTATTGCAATGAGTTTGCAAAACTAAAATCCCACTTATTCATTTTCTTGAACTTTTTTCGATCTTGATAGAAGATCGGTAAGCGACTCCCAGTGATGAGATGTCTAGGAACTCCATATATGTTTGGATATACAAATGTAGGCCATTGAAACACTTCAGAACCCGATCCTGCTTAGAGTCTTTAATACCCATCTTTTTGCAGAGGTATGGAAGATGTTGGTGTACATTGGCATCATCTTGTCTCTCTCCTAACGCAAAATTGTCCATCTAGTGTACTGGTCATCATAGTTTCCAACAGAGTAGTATTGATCCTTGAGGAAATTAAAAAAAAACTCCCAATTTGGTTCTAGAATCTCTTACATGTTTCTCACAATAAGTTTCCCACCAATATCTGACATGGGGAAGGGATTTAAGGAGCGTGAAGGTGATTTTTTCACTGTTGGAAAATTTTTGGACAAAGAAATAACCCTCTAGCATACTTAACATTTTTTCCAAATCCTCTGTGTCTATTTGGCCTTCAAATAAAGGAATATCAAATTTAACTTATACCTTGAAGGGTGTTGCACCTCTGAAGTGCATATATCTTGAAGGTGCCTCCATTGTTGTTCGTAGTCATCGAAGGATCTGAATGAAATTGTCCATCATCTCGTTCCTCTGTTGCAAGAGGAATTCCTTGAGAAATAGTTTGATAATATCTCTTTCTCCATCATTTCTCTTGTATTTTTCCATGGGAGGCTAATTAGGCTAGAGAGAGTGTTCTTTCCCAAGCTCAACCATTTCTCAATAGTCTAACCTTGTCGAGGATGTTGTAACATAGGTTAAGATTATAAATAAAAGTTCAATTTTTTTATTAGAATATGTTTTCTTTCCTATTTACTTTGTTAATCTAAATGTTAATTTGATTTTTATCTATTAGATTAATTTTCCTTTTATTATTTTGTGTTAATTTTTATATTTATTAATTTAATTTTAAACTTAGATTTTAATTTATTTGATTTAGTTTTAATCATTTAAAATTTTATAATAGTTATGTGTTTTGTATCGTTCTTGTATATATAAAAATAGATTTATTTTGTTTAATATAATATTTTAAACTAATAAAATAATGTTTGCATGTAGGTCGAGCAAGGTAAAATAGGGATATCGACAACCTATATTTTCTCGCGGGCATAGATCAATGTTTCTCACCATTTCGCAATTCCCGAAGGTTTCTTTGTAATTCAAATCCTGCTATTGGATCACCTGGATGTCGGATCATCGACCTCCTGGATGGTAAAAATTTAACAAGAATAGGACTAATGACCCAATCTGATGCCACATCACCCCCCAGCAGAACACTAACAAGTCCAACTAGTAGATTCCACATGGGAATGTGGAACCTTCCAGGCATATGGTTTAGCACAATAGATCTAGATGACATGTGACCTCCTTGTCCACCTCAATGCCAACACAAATGAATAGAATGTTTCCACGTAGAGATGAGACTTAGTAGATGAAATCATTAGCGACGTCATGTCGGACCACTGAACCCCGGGAGTTCATTGCATCCGAGAGATTTTTCCTATAGTCCCAATGTGGTGTCACGTCAGCCTCCCACGTGGCATGCCAAATCAACACCAGTAGAGATCTTCCACGCATCCATATGATTTCAAAATGAAATCATTGGGGTTGAAATAGTTTGGTCCCACAACATATCAAATCGATGTCTCATTATGGATCGGGCTCTAGATCAACGACGGAGAATGGACCCAGGATATATTAGATCAATGGTTGAGATTATTTTGAATCTCGGACATCAGGATATACTGGAAAGGTTAAGCCCAAACTCTTTTGACAATCCAGGGAATGAAATACGTCAACTGACATATGAAACCAACTAGGACGTGCCAAGTCATGTCGGGTTCTCGGCTATCGGATCACCTGACTCCTAGACCACAATTTCACAACATCTCAATCTGTTCCGATATGGCATCATGCTAGGCTCTCGGCTATCGGATCACTGGGATGTTAGAATGTTTATGAAACCCTTATCATGACCTCTTCTGGTTCGATAGACAACTAAACTATTACATGTGGAGTGCCACATCATCCATCCAATGAATGACTACCATGCAAACACGTGGAATTCTCCAGACATGCACCAGATCAAGGGGACATGTGGCATGCACTTATTCCACACCAATGACAACTTGGACCGATGAGGGGGTGCCACATGTTTGTGGTGATGTCAGCATGCCACGTCATGTTGGGTCACCGAACACTGAGTTTTATTATTGAAGTTGTATGTTTTTCAAGGAAAGGATGATCTGGTAAAGTCGAGACCCACTTCTAAAAGGTTACACTATGCACGAGGTTCTAGGGCCTGTTCATTCAATTTCAAATCAATTGGGAAGGCTTATTCAATATAAGTCCATGCAAAACAGATTTCCCAGAGAATTTCAAATTAAAATAATGTTCGCAAAAGCTTATTAATCAGATAATCAACGCTCGCGATAGTTTATCTTGGTGATCCAAATGTTGTTGTGTAACGATGATCTTAAAATCTAATTTGGGGCATTCAATCAACAAAATGATGGTTCACTTCAACAGTTAAAGGAATCCATAGATTATCTGACTAAATTGATCTAGTTTTAGAAATCAAATATCATATTATAGTTAGAGATCCATGAAAAATAGGATTGAATAAAAAATTATGTTATGATCCCTCTGTATAAATGCTGATGGAAATTCAATGTAAAGGGACTTTTTGTGCCCTGATAAAATACACAACTTTCAATAAAAACTATTTCTACAGAAGATAGAGAGATTCTGATTTTCATTTCTAGGGTTTATGTGCTTCTCCTCTATGTTTCCATAAACCATTCTCTTCTAATAAGTTTATCCATGCCATAGTTGTTGCAACTTGGTACAACCTCCATTGCTATAAATTACAAAACAATTATACAAGTACATCATTTCCTCCACTTTGATGTGAATTAAGTAAGACATGTGCTTTTATATTTTGTTAAAACTCTTCATATTTCATGACATAGGTAAATCCTATGCTATTTATTCTATTGGAGATGAAGTAATATTTATCACAGTATTTTATACATTAATCCTTCTTTCAATTATTGTTTATCTCAACTCTTCTTTCGATCTTATTAATTTTGAAGGAACTTTATGATGAGATTAGGCCTCTTTATTTATTATTATTATTCATTGAAAGCTTAGATTAAATTAGGGGTATTAAAAGGTCATTTTAATCAATTGAATTATTATTATGAGATTCCTTGACATTGTTCTTTGATCCTAGAACAATCTTAGGAACAACATCTTTTTGGCTCTATTTCTGGGGAGAGGATTTTAAATACTTATCTTCCCTAGGAGTATGACATTCAACATATCTGATTTCTAATGGTGAACGAAATCAGATGCTCGTAGGCTCTTTAATCATCCTTCACCTAGCAGCTCCATTGTGTTTCCAATCATATTTTCAAGACTCCACTAGGAAGTGAGTCTTGTAGACAAAAAATGAAGAACTGTTTCTGAATGATTAGGTACCAAATGGAAAGTTTATTTCAAGATATTTTAGATCTGATGTTTGGTCCTTTGTTTTTATCTCTTATACATTTAGAAAATGTGTTCTACTATCTTTTTCATTCAAAGAATCATAAGTTCAAAACTTCATTTCATATCTTTGAAAAAGAAACCCTAGTTTCTTATTTTACTAAAGTAGATAAGTCTTTATTATTATTGTCCTTTGAAAGTAATGAACAACCTACTGCATTAGTATCCTTTGAGAGATTTATTGATAAAAAGGTACAAAATCCTATTCTTTTAGAACATAATCAGTCTTGTAAACTGGTTGAGGATGATATTAAATTTCCAATTCCTTCAGTCTCTCATATACGTTGTGATCAACCTGCAAATATTCATCCTTGGGATTTAAATAGATATAAACCTCTTAAAATACCATATGTTCTTCATGATTTGCCTCCTAAAATTTTCAAATATTCCTAAATTCAATGGAGAAGATGATGTTACAACATAAAAACATATGGAAGCCTTTGAACATTTCACATATTGCTTAGATATTAAACATGAGGATGTTCACTCACTCTTTAGTAGGAGAAGTGAAAAGATGGTTTAGAGACTTACCAGTTGAATCTATTATTTTTTGGAAATTTCATGATGTTTTCTTGTACAAATGGGCTGAGAGGAAGTCACATCATCAATATCTTTCTGAGTTTTATACTACAAGGAGAAGGAATAATTAAACAATTATGAAGTTCAAAAGAAGATTTGAAAATTTGTATCATAGTATGCATGTTGAAATTCATCCTTTTGAAGCTACTGCCAAGGTATACTTTGCACTAGCACATCATCTTGATTTGGCCTTTTATCTCATAGAAAAGAAGTCTCCAACTTTGGAACAGATGTTCATTGATGCCAAGGAGATTGAAAACAATCTATGGGCGTGCAAGAAGATTTCTGGTCAAATAAAAGATGAAAATCTAGATACAAAGGAGAAAAGAGAAGAAGATGAACATGATGTATCAAATATGCATATTTCTATAATTCATGTTGCTGAAAAACAAGAAGAGCCTTCTATTCCAAATAAAAAACATGCTAATGATTGGGAAGTTGATTTTAGCATCAATTTTTTAAGTGATTTATAGGGCAAGGAAGAATAATTTATTGATAACGAATCTAAATAAAATAATATTTATGAAGATGTTCAAGAATATTATCAACAAAATATAATTTCTTATTTTTCTCTTAGTGAACAAAATCATAAATCTACTGAACATAATCACATTTTTTCTTTTGAAACTGATGAAGATATTAAAAAAGTTGCAGAAGATTTTAAAAATCAACATGAAACTATGTATATTCAAACAAATTGAGCTACAACATCATTATTTTCTAAAAATTTTGCTAAAGAAGAAATACTTCAAAATTCATGAAATATTTGTTGGAAGATTGGTTATTGTCATTGATGTCAACCCTAGTCATGGGTTTTGGACCGCAAGATTGATAAAGGTATTTGGACATGAAAGACAATGCACATGCATATACAACACCCATGAATGGATAGTATACATCATGTTGTTTTCGGTGGTATGTGGCACGTCACGTGGATCCTCATGGTTGAGGAGAAATGAATTTTTGAAGATGACAAAGTGAATTGAAGAAGGAAGTACATGCAGGCCCCGAAAATAATTAAAGAAAAGAATTACAAAATAAGAAAGTGTCAGGTCGGCCCTAATGTTAAAATGAAGTGACATAAATGGTATAAATAAACACCATTAACTTTCATTTTATACAAGTCAAATTTCAGAGGTAATAAGAAGATAAGAAGGCCAGATTTCAAGGGAGGATGAAGTCTTTTGGTGATGTGTTCTAAGGTATGTTATTTTCATGTCATCTTACCATTTTTCCTATAAATTTTTTTCTAGAATGATTCATATGGTGAAATCGATATGGTATTGAGAATACATATCAAGGTACCTCTGGTAAAAAATTCATCCCTTTTTTCGCTATAATTATGGAGATACACTCTATGGAAGATAGGGTTTGTAACCAGTCCTGAAGCTAGTCAATAAACAGGTGTTCCAGGTAAAATAGTCATAAATTTTTCATACAGAATCCAAATGAAGTGGGACCACTTCCATTGGAAAGAGTACGGACTTTATTTTCTTGTGTGTGAGTTTCATAATTGGATGTTAAATACTGAGCGTGGGGAATGTTGTACAAGTTGAGTCTTCTGAACAGACCAGAATTGAATAAAGTCTACCATTCTTTCTATAACCTCTTTTTGGGGAAGATTCAAGAAGTGAAAATTGGAGGAGTTTCAGAGAATACGTTGAGTAATATTATCTATAGGATCAGAGTACTCCAAGAATTGAAGAATTGCAGAAATTGGATAAGTCTCAGGAAGCATTATCAAGTTCTATGTGATGATTGGTTGATGGTGATGATTTAATGTAAATTTTTATTATCTCTCATATATTCTTGGGTGGAAGGAAGGGGCAAGGATGGAGAGTTCAAATATCTCTTGATATTGGAGGCTTGTATCTTCCTCTTGNGTAGCTACCTTTGGAAGTCATTACTTCCCTTGAACAATAAACTATTGATTATTTCTCATATATTGTGCATGGTGTATTATGGTGTATTGGTGTAACTCTTAGACTATTGTTCATTTCTCACTGGATATAGTTGAATGGTTTATGTATAATTTGAAAAATGTTTTAAATTGTACTTGATACTGATTCACCCTCCTCTCAGTATCAACAATTGGTATCAGAGCGGGTTACCTTCAGTACAATTTAACCACTGGAAGGAATATCCTATGCAGAAATGAAAGACAACATTCCAAATGGGATTCCACCATTTGATGGAAGCAATTTTGAATACTGGAAAAATAGAAAGGAATCTTACTTGAAATCTCTTGGGGCAGATGTTTGGTTCTCCGTTGCTTCAGGATATAATGC
>JASDQU010352616.1:0-17383 GCA_032191745.1 Picea mariana
CTTGCGAAAAACGGGTCCTTCGTAAGTAATAAAGTATTACTATTCTGGCAACGAAAAATTCTCTCAGAGTTTTATGATTTTTGGAAGGGAAGGAAAAGGAAAAAACAACTCTAGATCACAAATATCGGATTTTTTCAAATTAGTGTGAAGCGAAAAAACAGGGGCGGCTCCAACAACCCTACTACCCAAAAGTGAATGGTTAGGTGGAAGCTATGAATAAGTCTCTCAAGACTGTTCTACAGTGAACTATCAATTCTTCCAAGTCTAATTGGAATTTGATGTTGTACTCAACATTATGGGCCTACCGAACGTCTGTAAAGACTACCACTGGTTTCTCACCTTTCCAACACATTTACAGGCTGGAAGCAGTCTTTCCTATAGAGTGCTAGATCTCATTTTTAAATTTGGCAATACAGTTATTTCCAGACACTTCACCACTTGAGGAACGCTTATTATATCTCGAGTAGCTCGATGAGAAACATCGTGATGCATCCTTGGCTAACAAGGCTCACAAGCAATGAGTCAAGTTTCACTATGATTGGTCCATTCATCCTCGAATTTTCTCTGAAAGTGACCTTGTTCTGGTCTATGACCAAGATAAGGATCTCCTGGGGGTAGGAAAGTTTAAACCCATGTGGTTCAGACCTTTCATCGTGAAGGAGGTACTAAAGAAGGGCGCTTATCGTTTGGTTGATTTTGAGGGAAATGCTTTAGCGTAGCCTAGAAATGGGCTCTACCTCAATAATTATTACTCATAGGTGGGTCGCCTTGGGTGAATTCTTGTACAGATGTATAGTTCTTATACAGTTAGTTTTTTGTCTTTTTCTTTTATGGACGCGTCATTATTTATGTTGTCTTTTTCACTGTTGCAGATTTCAAGTGAATCAGAGGTGTTCATTGGGTTCGCGGACGATGCTAGCCGACACGCTCGGAGGATTTCTTTCGTAGCTTGGGTGATATTCATGCCTCAAGGCCAGTTGCTATATTTTGGAGGTATCTATTTAGGTGACACCACAAAAATGTTGTTGAGTACAATGCAGTAATAGAGTTGCTTCGTGATGCTTTGTTGCATGGTATCCCTCACCTCCAGGTCTACTTAGATTCACAACTGGTTGTGTCCCAGTTAAATGGGTTTACCGCATTTATGATCCTACTTTACACCGACATTTCCTTAGGGTACATCTCTTAGAACGTTTCTTTGATTACATTACGTATATCCATGTTCCTAGGAGATTAAATCAAATGACAGATACTCTAGCTAATCAAGTATTAGATTGACATATTCCACACACATGCACATGTACATACATTTGTAAAGAAATGTGATCCATAAGACATAAAAGATGTAAATCCATATATATATATATATCAAAAGTCTCAAAGTACATAGGTGGGCACGAATGCCTCAAAAATATAAATCCAATATACATCACGGGGCTTATGCCCTCAAAAAATATACAAAAGAGTGCCCTCAGCATGTAAGTGGTCCATCCTAGCTAAGCATAGGGCCTATTGGCCCTGCCATAGTGAAAAACAACGTTCCCCAAATGCCGAAAGAGTTGGACCCAGGTCTATGGCACCCTAACTACGTGAGGTTGCATTGATGGTGAGATATCCTCGATCTCGACCATGGGAACTAGACAAGTGAGCACGATGAGGTTCTACTCCACCCGTCTCAAAACTCTCTCAGCCTCTCCGGATGGAGGTCCCCCTGCTACTGCTGCTACTAGTCCGGTGGCTATGGATGGTACTACCTCTGGTCAAGGATGTCACCTGGTCCTCGAGAATTTTGTTGGACGCACTGGTCCCACATCTGTACATAACAGATACATAGTTTTCAGATACTCTGGTACACATAAAAATGATATATATAAAAATAAATTAAAAATTTTTAAAATTTAAAAAAAAACGTACCTATCTCTCATCACTCTTCCCCAAGAGGTATGGGCATGTCCATATCCCTAGAAAAGTTCATTCTGGCATAGGGGTAGTCCTCTATTGTCGGAATATGTCATGCCCACCAGTCAAAAAATGTATCATCGAAGGTCTCTATGGTCCTGCCTCCCCCCTGTTGTGGCAACAATGTTGCTCACCTACACACTGCTGGGAAGGAGGCCACATGCCCTTGTACTATCTCTCGTGGACTCATGTTGGGTACCCTCTCGAAGAAGAATGAGCATAAAATGGTACCAAACCCGAATTTTTTGTTACTCCTCCCAAAACACTCTGTAAGTAGTCTCTTCATGCAATCAAGCATGGTCGTGCTCCAGTCAAACACTCATGCATTTAAGCACTGCACCACACAATACATGTGCGCCCGGTAGGCCTGATGTAAGGCCGCAGATATAGTAATCCGCCCAATGAGTAAAAATATCACTTTCAGTGATAGGTTGGTGATCTTTTGAATTGGCACCTGAGAACCTACTTTCTCAGTGTCTTCCTTGCAATGTAGTCCAATCAGCTCGGCAATGTTAAAGAGGCCCGGGAGGGAAAGAATGCAAGTTGACCGGTTCCCCTCTCCTTGAGAGTCCAGTTAAAAAATATATGTCCTCGGTCATTGGAGTCAACGACTGCCCCTCAAGCATAAACGCCTTAGCGTTGGGGTGCCAATAGTCCACTAAGGTATTCAACATCCTGGGTTTTTCCCTCATGAGTGAACGCTGAAAGAACTTCCATAACCCATATTGTTTCAATGCGGCGAAAACAACAGGGTCCTCTTTGACCAAGATATCAATGTATTTGTGCTCCCTCTCTCTCTAGTGGATATACATCCTGTCAAATGACAAGTTCATGGAGGGAGTTATCTCTTGAATTTTCATTTTTTCCATGTTATTGGGGGTGTACGCGGGCTGTGTTGTACATAGTCGCATATGCATGGGGGAATATTGTTTTCTTCCCACCGACATTTGCAGGCTTCCCTTAGACAACCCACATACATGTAGGGATGCCCTTTTTTAGGAGGGTATGTCCCCAAAAAACTAAAAGAAAAGCATAAACAAAGCATGGAAATGCATGAGGGGTTGGTTTGTACTTACTTGGTCCAAGTGGAAGTTCGTTTCTTCATCTGAAGCTCCCAGAATCAACTCTTTTAGAAAAGGGGTCCTTTTATCTTTTTGGTTAATTCTCAATTTGCAATGGTGAAAATGAGCTGTCAGCTTCTATTTATAGACTTTTTTGGCCTTTTTTTGCCATTTTTTGAACCTTTTTGTCATTTTTTCTAGCTTGAAAATAATCTAGTGTGGTTCTTGAGTTTCTCATTGGATGTTATGATACACTTCACTTTTGGTTTGGAATTTTTTTTTGGATATGGGTCATTTTTAAAGGTCCTTTGGGAAAAGTCATTTTTTCCAACTTTTTGCATTTAAGTTAGGATTCCACCTCCACTTTTTGCATCTCATTGTCTTTTCCGCTTTGCCATAGGGTCGATCCCACCGAACTATGGTACAAAACCATCATTTCTGATTTATAAGTGTCATGGTAAAGTGGTAGAGCCTACCTTTACATGGATGCCCTAGGTAGATCCTGGTTGCATTTTGGTGTCCATGTCATCATTAATGAATTTAGGCTTGGGAGTCCTTGTTAGTCCTGTCATGATTACGAGATTGAGCCTCTTATATCTAACATGTCATCACTCTTGGCCTCACCATCGGGACTCCCAAACAATGAGTCTTCTTTTAAGCCCTTTTCAGACTCTCTAAACACGAAAAGATTGTTGAGCGATCTTGCTGCCCTTCATGCTCACCGAACTAAAATTTGAAGGCACGTCTATCCTGAGGTAGTTTACCCCTTTTTCAGTCTAGATGGTCAATTTTACAAACAAAGGTATACTCTAGGAGCTTCAGTTCGCTAGAATAGTATTCTCAGGTATAATTTTAACCCTTTTTCGAGCCTAAGGGACTAAATTTATGAAAAAGGAACCCCCACAGAGTCCATAGTTAACCTCTTTTCATACTCCCTAAAATTGAAAAGATCGTCGAGTGACCTTCTTCCTTCACACTTGTTAAATTGGTCCAAAAGAACATCCCTTATGGAGTCCATAGTTAAGCTCTTTTCAGACTCCTTAAAATTGAAAAGATTGTCGAGCAACCTTGTTCCTTCACATTCGTTAATTGGTCCAGAAGAACATACTATACAGAGTCCATAGTTAAGCTCTTTTCAGTCTCCTTAAAATTGAAAAGATCGTCGAGGGACCTTGTTCCTTCACACTCGTTAAATTGTTCCAGAAGAACACACCATATGGAGTCCATAGTTAAGCTCTTTTTAGACTCCTTAAAATTGAGAAGATTGTTGAGTGATCTTGTCTGTGTCACACTCGTTAAGATGGTTCTAAGTAGACGTATTTCCAGTGCTAGTTTATCCCTTTTTTGAACCGACCAGACTATTTTCAAAAACTTTACCCCAGTGGAGTCTTCTTTTACATTTTTTCAGACTCTCTAAATGTGAAAAACCCATCGAGATTACCTTATCTGGGCTCGTGAAAAATACATTGAAGGGGGTTTCATCGTGTCTTTCTAATCACATTTTCATATATGCATCTTTGGCCTAATGTCAGCTCCATGTTGCTCTCAACTAAACCTTTGAAGCATGTCTTATATGCAAGCCTTGTAGAACTTTGCCTTTGCGACCAGACACCTTCACCCACGGAGGAATTTTCCCCGAGTCTCCTCTTCCTGCACATGTCTCCTTGCTATGAGCATTAGTATGTTCCTTGAGTTGGAACTAGTATTCTTGTGACACTCATTCCTCCTTTGTAACATGGCATTCTTTTATTCTTTTTCAAGCTCTTTAAAAATATTGAAAAAGACAAAAATATCAAATATACCCCAAAAAGAGGACGAGAAATATATTTTCTTTTCTGGCATCACAATGAGTCACCCTTGGACAAAGCACATCCTTTCATTTGTTCGTCAATCTTTGGGATCTAGTATGAACTTAGGAAGTTGTTATCAATACATAGAGTTGTGTGCTCCTTCGTTTGGTTATCCCTCCAAACACATGAGAGTTTGAGTTGCCTCCTGCATCATGAACTTATGTCAATGTCATGCTACCTGAGTTTGATCATCAATCGTTCTCTTGTCCAAGGGAAGTTTTACTCAGCCTGAGTCAGCCCTTCTACATTTTGTCTCTTTCCCTCATTCCCGACCATCTCGAAAGTCCAATCAAGTCCTTATTCAAAATCAGTGAAGTTATCTATATGATCACCAAGATCCTCTTGTCTATTCCCGACGAGCCGTCAAAGACCTCTAGGTAGTGAATTCATACACTCAAATTACACTCCTACTTGAGTTTTGAATATCTTTAAGTTGTTTCTCGAGCTCTGAATGCCTCATCTCCAACCATCAGGCATCATTTGCTTCTTGAACATTGATACTATATATGTATATCTTTGATTTTGAGATGTAGATCCACTGTGTATTGCTTGCGAATACACTTTATATAGTTATATGACATGGATTTGTAGTGTATTTGAGTGGATGCCATGATTTATTTCATCCCGAACATGGGTATGCCCGCTTCGGAGAGACAATTGTTATTTTTGCAGATGGCACCTCTCGAACTCTGGTCCTAGGCTCACTCGCTTCATACATTGGTCAAGATTTTGTAATGTATTTTGGCCATCAAATTATCTTCTAACCTCACATATTAGGGGGCATATGTTACAACCCTAAATTGCTCCATAAAAGCATACCTGACATTTGGTCATCTTACTTGCTATTTTTTCCAAGCCATCACTGATAAACTCTTCTTAAAAACTCTATTTTTGAATATGTAGTCACCCTGCACCACTACTGCCCATGTACACACACTTTATGCACCACTAAAACTCACGTATGTAAGCTAGTTGCACCATTACAGCCCGTGTATACCCACAAAAGTTACCAAATTAAAAATTTGCAAGGAATTAGTTGAGATTACGGGCTATTGGGTAGTTTCACAACTGATCCACCACCTATAGCCCATCACCCAACCGAATAACCATACTTTTGGCATATAAAATGAGGTGTTGGGGTATCATTCCTAAGCCAAGCATAAGAACAATGAAACTCTACCCATTTCACATCCCCTTCTTGCCCCAAATAATTGTAGCCACCTTGTGAGATTTGCATCAAAATTCCCCATTCTTTCCTTTTTCCTCCATTATAAGCCCATTCCATTTCCTTAAAAGAAGTTTTGGAGGAGAAAGATACGTGGAAGCGCAGTTGGATCTTGGTGAAGAGGATCCCAGACTAGATTCATGGAGCAGTCACTGACCTTTGTTGTAAGTAAACATTGTCATATCAATAAAATAAATACTTTTCCTATCCCGAAATATGATGTGTCAAATGTTTGTATTCAGTTTATGTTTCATTCTAACATCTAACCCATGATTTATATATGAGATGCATGTTTTGTAGTTTCATGTTTCTCTGTTTATGAATGCAGGTCAGCCTTGGGAGGAGGCTTGTAGTCTGTAGAGCTATCAAACACGAGAGGATTGATACCGGATGCGGAATAAAAGGTAAAGTTACCTGATATTTTCACTTTGTCTTTCATATATGAATGTGGGATATGTTCGGGGTAGTTAGAAAGGTAGGAAATTTTTATACGGTTAGATCTGCCTACATGTTGAACCCTAGTGTAGTCCATAGGGGGATTTTCCCACTATAGAAACAACTGTAAATCCTAAGAGTCTCAACATGGATATTCTTGACCAGATGCACTAGAGCCTTGGAAAGAGGTGGACATCCTAAGGGACTTCGTGGAAGAGAAGGGATTCCATTCTCTTGGGTTGTGCAGGTTGGAGAGAAGAAAGTTGGTGTACTTTGGATTCTTATGTGTTGAGAAACCTCGGGGGTGACCTACTGCTGATACTTGGAATATTAGTGTCTATGGTTGGGTGGAACGTCCTTGGTCTGCAGCCAGTTGGCGATTGTATTTGTTTAAGATAAGTTCTCCCTGTCATGGTTTCTTTTGATAGTATATTTATTTCCGTTGTGTATTAATTATTATCTTTGAATATTGTATTTATAATATGCATGCTTGTTGGTTATTGTTGTGCATGGAATAATATTCATTTTTTTTTATGTTGTAGCATGAATCTTGATTAATGCATGTGATTCTTTCATTCTTATTTATTAATTAAATGTTATTATAATTTCAAAATTAGTTATGAAGTGTGTTTTTGAAGTAGCATGGCTAGCCTATTGGTGACTGGGTACGTTACAATAATGAGGATTACATCATCTTTTGGCACTAAGTTTCGATGCGTTCTTAACTGGGTGATAGATACATGCTTCCTCACAAGGTTTCGAAAATGGGTTTTCCATGTAACTTTGTTTTGTGGGTGGTATGACTTGAGGTCATGACTCTGCATGAAATCGCTTTGATGGTTTTGGAACCATAATGGGATATTGATGTGAGGATTGGGTAGAATACCTAAGGAAACAAAAGGGACTCATAGGGGGAATAGGCGAAGTTCATAGTGTGGGAAAAGGTGGAGATATGTCATCACCAAGGTTTTAAAAGGGGTTTTGATCCTTAGAGGGCATCAAATAGTGTAACATACCTGACCACTCAGAGGCCAGGCTACGTCACCACTTAAACAGGCTGCAACACACCCAACCACCCGCAGGTTAGGCATGCTGTAGTCCCAAGACTCAGTTCTTTAATATCTAATTCGAAAACAAAGACTTCTCAACAATGTTAGAAGCATGCACACCACATGCATAAGACAAGATCCATGTCACAGCATAAAAGAGATAAACAACATTCCATGCACAACAAATAACCAGCAAACAGGCACATTAGAATACATCTCTCAGAGATAATTAAATACACAGTGAAATACATTAAATAGAAAACACAAAGAGAACTTATCTTTGCAAGTAAATGTTCCCCAACTGGCTATAGACCAAGGACGCTCCTCCCAACCATAGATGATGTTGTTCATTTACTCTCAACAATGGATCACCCCTGAGCCAGGGCTATGAATCCATAAGGACGGGTCCTAGGCCAAGTCTAAATACACAGTAGTTGGATAAGTAGCTCTCAGGTTTCCCAACCTCACAACAATCCTAATTTCCATCTTTTTTCCCCCCTCAGCCTGCACAACCCCAAGAAATGAACACCTTTCCCTGCCATGCAGTTCCTGAGGTTGTTCCATTTCTCTCCAGGGCTCTAGTGATACTGGTCAGGAAATCTCCCTACTGGAAATTCCAAGGACTCTCAGTTGTGTATAGTTCCATATGAACTTCCATCAAGTTCATGCACACAGCCATCCATTCCCTCTGGGAATGATCAATAAATCATTACATCCATTCATTGATGGCTCTCCTCTTCCTTCCATTTGTTTCCATGCTCAGCCCAAGAGCACACGAACTAGCAGCAGTGAGTGAAGAGGAAGAAGAATGAGTGAACCAGTGAGAAGAGTATGAACCAAGGGAAGAACAAACCCAAAACATCCCCCAAGGGATGTTTAAATAATTACATGAAGACAAGAGCCACATGGCCTCCCTCCCAAGAAGCTCATGTAACCCCCTCTTCTCCATAAAATCAATTATGGGTAAATAAAATAATAATAACAAGACTTAGCCCCTCAAGCCCCCTCTCCAGGGGTGATTTTAATAACCCCCCCTAAATTTATATGTATGATAAATGGGTGAATCCCCATGATACATAGGAAAAATTGAAGGCTATTTTATCAATAATATAAAATGTATGTATAATTTTTTGGCGAATCTTTTAGTCAATTATACAATCTTGTAAAATATTGGCGAATCTTTCACTGAATTATAAAATCTTGTAAAATATTGGCAAATCTTTCACTAAATTATAAAACCTTGTAAAGTTTAGGGGATCCTCCAATGACCTCACCTAAAGCCTCAATTTCCTAACTTGATTGACATACCTTACCTTGCATTGACATACCTTTCCTTGAAATGACATTCCTTGCATTGACATGCCTTGCCTTGGCATGCCATGCCTTGCTTTGCCTTGACATGCCATGCCTTGCCTTGACAAGCCATGCCTTTCCTTGACATGTATTGCCTTGCCTTGACAAGTCATGCATTGCCTTGAGAGTAGCTTCAAAGAATCCATAAGTATATGGTTGGGGTATGCATGCACATTCAAAGGAGAGTGATAGCCAAAAAGAGATAAGTTACGTGATTGATGTCTATTGCTAATGTTGTGAGTGTTAGTGCTCAAAAACGCACCATCAAAATTTTAGATGATATAAGTCAGATTATTATGAACCTTAAGTCATCTTATCTTGCAGTTGCATTCATCGGCTCCCCACCTTAAGTCATCTTGCCTATGGATGTTTGGGCACATATGGACATACAATAAGGATGCAAAAGTGACAATGTTGGGTTTGGTACCAAGTCTGGCACAGTCTTGTAAGCATATTAATTGTGTTGTTGGTCATAACTAGTCAAGTATTCAATGCTTAGCTTTTAAGGGTGAGGCATCAAATGTTGATAAATATCAATGACTAATGGGAAGAGCCTTTAACAAGCCAGGGAAGAAGTCTGATCCTGAAAGCTAGAAATTCTATTGGCCAATTCAAATGCAGTGTTCATGCTCCAGACATGCCATTCATCCGAGAGATCAATGTGAAAATCTTGTTGGGAGATTTATGAAGGAACTAAACTATGGAGGATAGGAAGAAAAAATAAAAAGGGAATCTAAGGCTCAAGCAATTAGTTTAGATGATGGTTTGGTAAGTACTAAAAGTAACCACAGTTCATCTGACAATGATGTTTAGGGAAGGTTTCTCCAACTCTTCTTCAGCTGCTAAGACTTCCAGAAATCAATCAAGCATGCAAGAAAGGAAAAAACAGAGTATACAGCTAAGTTTTCAGCGCAAAACAAGAAAATTACACTACGTGCGCTAAAAATTGGTTGTAGAATGTCATTTCACAGGAATTGGTCAGATAAGGTTCAAATTTCCATAAAATAAAGAGGATCTCTCCAATAATACCAAGACTAGAAAATAGTCAAAGTGGCACACATGTCTTTTCTTTTGTAGAAACCGTGCCTTAAAAATAGGAGATTAGTTATTACATGTGTCAAATATTTGGGTGCCAGTGTAGGAAATTTTGGTGGAATAGTTAACCCTCAGACTTGGGGCAAAGATGAAGGAATAAACAGGAATTGGGATATTATATATGAACCATTCCCAACCCCTATATATTTTTGTGGAAGAACTTTCCATCTTTTCTAGAATTTAAGACCATCAACAAGCAAGAATCTGGGAAGAATAACAAGAAAAAGAAAAGAGGGAAACAATAGTTTTTTCCATTTCAGGGTTGGCAGGGTTGCAGAGTTTCCATAAGATTCTATCATGTATGAGGCTATGGGATTGTCATCTAATCATGCAAATTATATAAAGCTCCAAATCATAGTTCAAAGCACTGAAAAGAGCACTTTGTACTCAATTTATTCAATTGTGATGCTGCTCTTTTCACCAGAGAATTAAAATAGCCCTCAATATAAGTTTATCTCATATTTGAATTTCCAAAAACAAAGCCAAGATGAACCTCATAATTTCTAGTCAATAATGGATGAATGAACTGTGTAAATAATGCATCAAGACAATGTATTAATTCCTTTAAATATACCATTAGCATGAAGATTAACCTATGCAACCTTTGGACAATAATTAACCTTGAAATACAATGATAAACCCACTTCTCTGTAGTCTTTATGGCTTTTTCTCAACCCACTTCTCTGGCTCCTCTTCAGCAATTGCATGAACCCACTTCTTTGGCTAACTTGTGGTAGGGTTTGCATGATCTTCTTATCTTCTCATGAGGGTTTACATGAATGATTTGGATGCACGAAAAAAATGATGTATATTGAACTTTACTTTTGTTGTGGTAGTATATGCAAGAGAGATTTAAAATTTTCTCGAGAGAGATACATGTCCTCTGCAACTATTCAAATTAGTTGCTTCTGTATATTTTCATTTTATAGTCATGTTTTCCATGCCATCTGTGAATAAGTGTCCTGGCATTGGTAATCCAAATGTTACTCTAGCTTTCAAGGCTTCCCATATGAATGGCAGTGTTCAATGTCTTATTATATACACTGGAAAGAATTGTTGGCAATGGACCCTTTGATATTTTTATGTACTAGTAGTTTGTAGCTGAGTCATGTTTGGGGGGTTTTAAGCTGGGAATGTATAGATAATAGTCTTATGTTTCACTATTACTCAATTGTTGCAATTTATTATTGGGAGAGGTTGCAAACTTGCTAAATGATTAATGCCCTAAGTCAATGAGCAACTAACTTGAAACCTAAATCAATTTTAAGGAGGGATATGCATATTCCTTGTTGTGATTAATTATTTGTAGACACAAAGAGTTCATGATTCATCTGAACATTTAGCTGCAAAATTTTATTTGAAAGACCAGAAGAGATCTGCTTCATGATTAATAATAATGAACTAGTCATATGTTCTAGGAATCTTCTTCTCTCATTAATGTTGTGGTTTTGCTGATGATGGTAATGAAAAATGTCTCAATTCAGATCAAATTGTCCTCCCTCACAGAGCCACAGAATCACTATGGCTCTTTCTTCTTTTTTGGGCATGTCTTTATTTAGTAGTTTCTATTTGTGGTAGGCACAAGGTGCGATGTCATGGTTCCAAGTGTGTAGTGGTGGAATAGTTCTAGGTTCCGATAGGTGAAGGATGATGAGTCAAGTGCAATGCTCAGCAGGTGGATTTTTCTCCCAGTGTGATACATGCCAGCTAGTTGGAGGGTTTCCATGATTAAGAGGTTCTAAATCTACCATGGGCCAAAACCCTAATTTCAATTCCCTCAAGTTCTAACTCCTTGCTAGGTTTGACTTCCCAAAAACTCTAACTTGCCTTACTCATGTTTGCCATTAGGTAACTCATCAATTTGATCACAATATCTACAAATGACAGCCTGGTGTTCTGAATCATTGTGTACAACAGTAAATTGGACTTCCTCGTCCCAGTCCCTCAAGCTGTGCATTTTATTGCCCTCTTCTTCCCTAGTAATATTTTTAGATGTTTGATGATCTTCACCAGACATAGTAATTGAACCAGGACCATCTTTACAAGGACTTTGAAGGCTACTCATTTCCCTTGAAGCGTTACAGTCCAAGACTCAACTCTCATTGAAGACACTGTTGGGATCTTCTAAAACATCAGATTCTACCCGGACATGCAACCCATGGGAAGCTCCTAACGCTGCATCCCCATTTATGTAGGAAAACAGAATGTCTGCTCCATTAGTATCTGTAGGGTGGCAAGGTGGAACTGCACAGGATTTTTCCATTGGATGATACAGATAGTGAGCTAAACTTGATTCAGTAGAAATTTCAGAGAGGCCTCCCTGGTGGTCTCTCATCTTGAATATCAGCTCAGCTTCTATTCCTTGCACCTTATCAAGAAGCTCACATATCTTCATTTGATGTTCCTGCATTTTTGTATACCTCCTGGTTTCTGTTTCCGATATCTTCTTTCGGCTTTTTTCAATTTTGTTAATCAAGTTACAGAATTTTTCATCTATTTTCAGCATTTACTCCTTAAACTGGCGTTTCTCCCCATCTATATGTGTTGCACTGGTTTTCAGGTTCTCCAGTTGCTGTGTTTTCCCATTCAACTCTTTTGCAATCTCATCTCTGCACTCATCTTTTAACCTGTTATCTGCTTGAAGCTTGCGATTAAGGCATTCATGACTTTGATCCTGGTCTCCAAAACTACTTGGTCAGTAGTATTGATCTTCTCTTTAAGATGGGATTTAGGTAACTTTACAATACCTTTGGCTTTGGCTCCATACTCCAAGGTGCTAATTGTTTTATGAATGTTTTTTGGGTCATTTCTTTCACATAGAATCATCAATATCCTAGATTCGTCGTCTTCGAAAGAATCCTGGAAAATAAGAGAAGTTTACAAAAACCCTCCTATTGTAGATGAATAAATGCATAGGTCTAAAAGACAGAAATACCTGGAGAAGCATGGTGAGTTTACTGTCCCTATAGGGAATGTAACCATCCCCATTTTCTATAGCCTCGACATGTTTTCCACTTGCTATTGATGATCAACATACTCATCCACTTTCTATTGATGATGAAAAGAAAAGAAAATCATTCTGCCATTATCTCGTTTCATCCTCATATGATCAATATGCCTGAAACAGACCTTGTCACTACAGGACTTTGGGTGATTTGTCTACTAAAAAATCTGCTACATGCATCCTTTATGACAGATGTACCCTTTTTTGTTTTGCTGCTTCAAGGCATCTTTACCAAATTTGACCATTTCCAGATCAGATACTCCATACAGGAAACGCCCTTCTCTGCTACAGCTGTCATTTGTCTTGTTTTGCTTGAGCACTCGCCTTCAGATGTGGCTTATTTAGTAACCAACTCTTCAGAATAAACATCTTCCAGGAAGAATTAATGGAGCAATATCCTAAGGGAAAGGCACTTCCAAATCTGAACGTAAAAACATAGAAAATAGTAATCATAGATTTGACTTATTGGGCTTATATGAACGTTGGTTCTTGCCTTATTGTTGTAGTTGATCCTTCAACTTTGAAATCTGTGAATCACATTGAATATATGCTTCCATACAAGCTATGTCAAGGCTGCTTTTCAAGTTTTGTTGATGAATTCATTTCACAGTTCTAGAGACAAAGTTGTTTCAGTCTAAATTAGATTTCTCTTGTACAAAATAAACTTCTCTTTGAGTTGTGTAATCTCAGGGTTTACCTTAGGAACTATGCATAGTTGTGTTGACTCAAAACCATCCCTTGCTTTTGAATAGAGTCTCAAGATATCTGATGAACTTAAACTACATTTGATGTAGAAGAAAGCTGTTGGTTGGACATTCATCACTCTCCGAGAAATTCCAATAAAGATTGGATCACTCTAAAAGACAATATAATAATTTTATCTGTGAGACATGATGCAAATTTTAAGTGTCCACAGTAGACACTACTATAGAATTAGAAACCAAAAATGTAGACCTAGAAACTGGAAAGAAGAGCAAGAAGTGTTAATGTTCTATTGCCAATAGATGACTTTGAATTCTGGTAAGCCCTTCCTGACATTACTACTAGTATTTATCAAAGAGGGAAGTTGATTGTCTGTAGACTTTGAAGAGAATCTCGGTGGTCTTAAACAAAGAAAATCCCCCCTCTTCACATGTTTTGACTTAATTTCTGAGTGAAAAGTGTGTCTTGAATAAACCCGCATTTAATCTTGTGGTTTATTTAGTTGTTTTCCATTTGTGTCCTTTTTCATCGTTGCTCACTTCATATTCTTGAAATTTTTCATGGCATTCATTTTCTTGGTCTAGGAATTGTTTTTCTTCTAGTTTTTCTCCTACAAGATTTATCTGTTATGATATAGACACTTCTTCCTCTAGAGCAGTTCTTTCCCTAGTAGTAGGAAATATATTTTATACTATTACTCTTCGCCTTTTCTACCTCATTCATATCCACACCACTTAATGCAACACCATACAGGTTGCTTTGTCCAGTACTGCAAAAAGGAAAGAGGATTGTCAAGAAATAAGAGAGAGGACATCGAAATTACTTGGCCTATTTCAAGAGAGTGCATGCCACAAGTAAGCAGATTATCATTGAAAGCACTGAAGCAAGTTATCCATGTGCACTAGAAATCTTTGGAATCTCATTTATTGTGTCACATGCCATCCCTATTATGACTACCAATAAGTGGTTTGGCCCTGAGGTGATATATTGCATACATAGGCTTTCAGTGTTCCGGTGTGAGAATTTGCAACAAGTGAATTGAAAGACGTTGAAAAAGAGGTCCACTGAACAAGATGACATAATTGAATTTCAAGAATTAAAACATCTTTGTATGGGTTGAAGTTGCAAAAACAAAATGATTATTTGTTCATGATTCAGAAAAAACTAATTCCCTGTATATGCAATTTTGCAGAAGAGTTTAGCCATTTGCACAGATTTCCCTGATTATATATTTTCTTAGTATGAGAAATATCTTTAAAAGAAACTTTGTGATTTTCACATCAATTTCAGTTTCAACTTAGGGAGCTATATAAATTGCTGAATTTTCCAGTCAAGCATGTTGAAATCTTCTCATGGAGCTATTCGAATGTAGAAAAAAAATCTTCTTTCTAGCATTGGCAGAGAAGAAACAGTTTACTAAATTTATTGATTGACAATTTAATTTGAGATATATATCTCATATTTGCACATCACATATCTTATACAGCTATATAGAGCAACATAAATCTTATGCACTCTATTTTTGGATCCTGTTTGGGTCTTCCAAGGGCAATAATAAAAGTTTCATTCATTCATACAGTTCATTATCTTCCTTTAGCATATTTTCTCTCTTTATAGGTGACTGCTCCCAAAATTTAGTATAGAAATTGGAAAAGACAAGTGTAAATAATGGAAGTCTATGAAATGAGCACTAATTGAACAACACATGTTTTGAACATGAGAATTAACTACGAATGATTGGAATGTCTCTAAAGTGATAAGGATGGTCAAATGTCTATGAAATTATATATTAACTTTCTTTGGGATGTCAAGTCCTGCTTTGGCACCATTTTGAATAGAAGGCAGAGTGCAAGGGAAACCATCATATGCTTCCCAAAGTCAGACTTTTACACCAACATTTGTATATGCATTTCAACTTCCAAGGCTATTGTTGAACTTAGTGATATACCAGGCAGAGTATATCACTATATGTCACATCAACTGAAAATGTCTACTTTCCAAGTCCAATATGTAGTGAAATATCAATCAGAACACATGCAACACATTATTCAACAAACCAAGATACCAAAGACGTAGGTGTTAAACCACACATGTCAACACCATATGAAGGAATAACAAACTTAATAGCCATTATGTCTACACAAATGGATGAAGGAAGTTGTGCCATTTTCAAATTTCCCTAAAGCTAGATGTCTATCTGTTAGCACACTCTTTTCATTAGTCAGAAAAGAGTTCTCAAGGACTACTACAACTTTAAAAAAGACAAAAAAATACAATGCCCCTTCATACATAATAAGACCCCTGATGAGTAGACACAGAAGCAACAATATATAATTCTTATTAGGAGGGAAAAACAAAAAGCTGCATTTTCTCCATTTCAAATGAGCATCAGCAGCAACTGTGAAGATTCTTACTTAAAATTAATAAAAACATGTCTGAAGCATTCCATGGGCAGATGCTCAGTTCCTCTTTGCATGTTTCAAAGAGGAACTGAGCATAAAGCAAGCTTCAAGTCACATATCTCAGAATATTTGACTTGAAGCTTGCTTTATGGATATCTCCCATGCTTGTTTGTGATTTAACAATGATAATGAATCAAGATTTATACAGTTCCAATTTTAGCCAACCATGGAATATAGATAAGTCAATAAAAATTGTATCTTTTAATTTCTTTATGTTCTAGTGTATGATCTTGTATCTTGTGGTCCTTTATGTTGGCAGATAGTTTATATTTCACACCTACATTTTGTTGCAGCGTTGAAACCCTGTATTCATATTTCGACAGGGCCAGACCCTAAACTAATTGACTACACCCATCCAATCAAAGCCAAGAAATCTTTGCAATCTTCCTTCTATGTTACGATAAAAGTTAAGTACTGGAGAGGTTAGTCAAGCATGATACAACAAAGATTGATTTGCTAATCTGCAGTACCTAAATGTTTATCCCATATATGCAGTGAGCCACAAGCGATCTAGTAACCATATTGACTCAAGAATAAAATGTAATGAGATAGCTACAAACCTAAAATGCATCAAGATGACAAACTGAAATGCATGCAATATAAACAATGTTTGTAGCTACATACTAACAAAATCTCTATTGCCAGAAAGTAAATAATATTCTTGAATCTCACCTGTATCCAGCATCCAAAAGACTCCCAACCTGACATGGTGAGGCATGAAATATATCTATTGTTAAAATAAAGTAAACACAATCACAACTTTAGTAGACTGCTTATGGATAACTTAAGAGGCAAAGAACTAAATTCTGAGACAAAACATAAGGGAAAAAAACAAGAGGGAAGTTGATTAATGAATAATCTAAATAATGCCTCATTTTTGTGTTATGATAGGCTCGCTGTTCATTTTGGTTCTTAGCATATTGCCCCTGTTTTCAAAGAGCCCTTGCCCATTCAAATTGCCAAGAAAGATAAAGGAAAAGGCAAGGAAACTTGTATTGGTTAACCCAAACAATGACACCTTGAATTTGTAGAGTCCTTCATGTGTTCAGAAGGAAATTTTAACAATATATTCTAGTTTTACACTAATTTCATAATATGTCAACCTCGTATCCAAATTTTGAAAAGTATTCGACTCCATGAAATTCGTCCAACATTTCATCTATGAATAGAATGGAGATTTTTTTCTTG
>JASDQU010352623.1:0-12122 GCA_032191745.1 Picea mariana
CATCACCATCAACCAACCATCACATAGAACCTGATAATGCTTCCTGAGAATTATTCAACTTTTACAATTATTCAATTCTTGGAATACTCTAATCCTATAGATAATATTACTCAATGTATTCTCTGAAACTCCTCCAAGTTTCACTCCTTGAATCCTCCCCAAAAAGAAGTTATAGAGAGAATGGTAGACCTTATTCAATTTTGGTTTATTTAGGAGAGAGAACTTTTACAAAATGCTCTGTGCTCAATATTTACTATCAGATTCAAAAACTCACACACAAGTAACTAAAATCCATACTATTTCCAATGAAATTGGTCTTACTAAATTTGGATTCTCTATGAATAAGTTATGACTGTTTTACCTAGAACACATGTTTATGACAAGCTTTAGGACTATTCAAAAACCCTATCTTCCATAGAGTGTATCTCCAATATTTTAGCAAATAAAGAGTTGAATTTTTTACCACAGGTACCTAGATATGTCTTCTCAAAACCATATCAATTTCACCATATGAATCGTTCTATAAAACAATTTATAGTGAAAATGGTAAGATTACCTATAAATAACATACCTTAGAACACATCACCAAAAGACTTCATCCTCCCTTGAAATCTGACCTTCTTTACTTCAGATTTCCTCTAAAATTCGAATTGTGTGTATAAAATGAATGTATAATGACATATATTTATACCCTATATGTAACTTACTTTTAAAATTAGGTCTGACCTAACTTTCTTATTTTGTAATTCTTTTCTTTAATTATCTTTAGGGCCAACATGTACTTCCTTCTTCAATTCACTTTGTCATCTTCAAAAATTCATTTCTCCTCAACCATGAAGATCCACGTGGTGTTACACCTACCACTAGAAACAAAATGATGTATACTATCCATCCATGGGTGTTGTGTCTACATGTTCACTTTCCTTCATGTCCAAATACCTTCATCAATCTTGTGGTCCAAAACCAATGACTAGGGTTGACATCAATGACAACAACCAATCTTCCAACAATCTCCCCCTTTGTCATTGATGGTAACAATCATTCTCTCCCTATCATCATGATCCCAATTTCTCTCCCCCTTTCACATTAATGGAAAATGGTAGGGCTTCTCCCCCTGATTTTAACGGAAAAAGGTAACTCTCTTCTTTGAGGCTACTCCCTGTGAACATGTGGCACTCAATATTACTTCATCCTTATTTTTGGTCTTTGGGACTTTTTCTTCCTTGGAATCCTTTTGTGTGGCTTCTGCCTTCTCTCTCTTCTTCATGTCTAGTATGTATATGTTGTTCGGTCTTGTTTTTTCAGTTGCAACCAATCTTCCTGAGTTATTTTCTCTAATTTTACATTTTCGGGAGTCAAATGTAAGAGTGTATCCTTGATCATATATTTTACTGACACTGAGGAGATTATTCTTCATATGTTAAACCAATAGGACTTTTCCTTCTTTTACATTTTCACTTCCAAGCTTTACAGTTCATTTTCTAAGTATTTTGGTAGATGATTCATCTCCAAATGCAACATTTCCACCCCTTTTCTTCAAGATGACAAATTTGCTTTGATCTCCGATCATATGAGATGAGCACCCACTATCTATTAACCATTCATCTTCTTCTTTGAATTCTTTAGAAACCAATGCTATTCGACAGTTTTCATTGTGTGGAATTTATTTCCTTTTCCATGTTGTAGTTGGTATACAAACATTTGGCATACGATTATCTTCCTTCATCTCTCTACAATCGCGTGCTTTGTGACCAAGATTATTGCACTTGTAACATACAATATTTTGATCCATTAATCGGTAAAATGGATTATAATTTATGTTGAAATATCTACGAACATTTCCATATCTATTATTTTCACCATTCATGTAGCTTGCATAGTTATTCATTTCATTGATTCTACAATTGATTGCCTTATGTCCAAAATTTCCACAAGTATAACAATGTCCAAGAAAGAAATTTTGATACTTGGGAGTAAGTGATCTTCTTTGTGGTGTGGTCCATATGGGTTCACGATCTATTCTTTTGTAGTTTCCTTCATAATGATTTCTTTCATACCTGATGGGAGAGGATATTCTTGATGTCTCATTCCTTCTTAATTCTAGTCTTCTATCTTGTTGTTCAACTTGTTCCAGAGTGTTAGTTTCATCATTTTCATCTTCCTTCTCTTGTTTTGTTTTCTTCAAACTATCATTGTATCTTAGCCTTGTCTTGTTGTTTGGAGATCTTTGACTACTAAGGATCTCATCTAATTTTTCAGTTCTTTTTTCGAACTTCTTCAACTTTTCTATTGTCAATAGTAGCTCCCCTTTTGTGTGATCCAATTATGCTTTCAATTTAACATAATCTTCTAATTGTTCCTTAAAGCTATCAATGGTCTTTTCAAGCTTGTAATTCTCTTCTTCATAACTACTCAATTCACCTTTTAGTATTATGTTTGTGTTTCTAAGCTTGTTATTTTCAGTTTCAACATGCTTCAACTTTTCAAGATTCTCATCTTCTTTTTCACTCTGTGCATTGTCTTTGTATCCCCAAAAGGAATCAAGGTTGGTTTATTCATCTGAATCTTCTTCAGGCATGATTTCTTCTTCTTTAGAATTCTTGTGATCATCATCCTGGGTTTCTTGGGTTATGAAGAGGACTTATCCTTCATCATTATCTTCTTCATCACTCTCATTTGAGGAGATGTCATCATCCTTGGAGTAGAAGATCTTTTTATTGTTGAGACTTCTCTTTTTATAGTAGTTGTTTTCAACAATATGTCCTATTATACCACAATTAAAGCATTTAAGAGGAGACTTACCTTTGTATCTTCCACTTCCCTTCTGGAACCTTCTTATGAAATTTGTTATTTCTTCAACAAGGTCGTTATTCTTGTCTTTTGTCTTATTTATGGCTGTAAAGGCTGCTTCATTGTTTGGTTGGTCACTTTCTGTACCTGTTCTCATTTCATATGCGATAAGAGACCCATGCTATTCATCCATTGTCATTTTGGTCAAGTCCCTAGTTTTTTCAATGGCATATACCTTAACATCATAATTCAAGAGAAGTGATCTCAATGTTTTTTGTACAACCAAGGATTCATCGAGCTCTTCACCTAATCCTCTGATAGCATTAACAACTTCATCAACTCTAAGAAAATAGGTTGCAATATCTTCCTTTTCATTCATCTTCAAATTTTCAAATTCTTCTCTATGTCGTTGAAGCTTGACCTTCTTAACTTTTGCATCACCATCGTAGATACTCTTGAGTTTTTCCCATACCTGTTTAGAAGTGCTGCAATCCATCACTTTGCTGGCAATGATTGGTGCCAATGATGCTAGAATAACATGTATGGATTTTTAATTACAACTCATAAGATTCTTCTCATTTGGATTGGTTGGTGCATTATTTGGGATTACATAGCCATTTACAACTGAGTACCAAATTTCTACTCCCAAAGTTGTTAGGTAAGCTTTCACTCTATCACTCTAGTATGCATAATTTCTTCCATTAAATCTTTGAATCCCATTTGAAAAGTTCTTATGGTCATCCATCTCTGCTCAGGATTTTCGTTCCAATGGTTAAAATGTTTTGAAGGAAACCTGCTCTGATACCAATTGTTGATACTGAGAGGGGGGTGAATTAGTATAAAGTACAATTTAAAAAAAAAATCAACTTACACTTAAACCATTCAATTATATCCAATGAGAAATGAAAAATAGTATAAGAGTTACACCAATACACCAAAATACACCATGCACAATATATGGGAAATAATCAATAGTTATTGTTCACGGGAAGTAATGACTTCCAAAGGTAGCTACAACTTCCAAATATAAAGGGAGGGATAAACCTCCAAGAGGAATATAAAATCCTCCAATATCAATAGAGGGTTTACCTCTCCATCCTTGCCCCTTCGTTCCACCCAAGAATATATGAGAGATAATAAAACTTTACATTAAATCATCACCATCAACCAACCATCACATAGAACCTGATAATGCTTCCTGAGACTTCTTCAACTTCTGCAATTCTTCAATTCTTGGAATACTCTGATCCTTTAGATAATATTACTCAATGTATTCTTTGAAAATCCTCCAAGTTTCACTCCTTGAATCCTCCCCAATAATAAGTTAGACAAAATGGTAGACCTTATTCAATTCTGGTTTATTTAGGAGAGAGAACTTGTACATAATTACCCGTGCTCAATATTTAACATCAGATTCTGAAACTTGCACACAAGAAACTACAGCCTGTAATAATTCCAATGAAATTGGTCTCACTTCTTTTTTATTCTCTATGAATAACTTATGATTATTTTACCTGGAACACCTGTTTATGACTAGCTTCAGGACTAGTCAAAAACCCTATATTCCACAGAGTGTATCTCCAAACTTATAGCGAATAAAGAGATGAATATTTTACCACAGGTACCTAGATATGTATTCTCAATACCAGATCAATTTCACCATATGAAACATTCTATAAAAAAAGTTATAGTGAAAATGGTAAGATGACCTGTAAATAACATACCTTAGAACACATCACCAAAAGACTTCATCCTCCCTTGAAATCCAATATTGTTTACTTTAGATTTCCTCTGAAATTTGACTCGTGTGTATAAAATGAATGTATAATGATATTAATTTATACCCTATATGTCACTTCCTTTTAAAATTAGGGCCGATATGACACTTTATTGTTTTGTAATTCTTTTCTTTAATTATCTTCAGGCTGACCTGTACTTCCTTCTTCAATTCACTTTTTCATCTTTAAAAATTCATTTCTCCTCAACCATGAGGATCCACGTGGCATGCCACCTACCATAAGAAACAACATGATGTATAATATCCACCCATGGGTGTTGTGTCTACATGTGCACTGTCCTTCATGTCCAAATACCTTCATCAATATTGTGGTTCAAAACCAATGACTAGGGTTAACATCAATGACAACAATCAATCTTCCAACAAGAGGTAGATATATGAGAGAAAGAGAGAAGGGAGATAGTGAGAGGAAGGGGGAGAGAGGGAGGGATAGAAGAGGGGGTGGAGAGAGAGTGAGACTGATTGTGAGAGGAAGGGGGGATATAGAGGGAAGGGAGTGTAGAGAGGTATAAATAGGGAAATGGGAGGAGGGTACATGAGAGAGAGAGAAATATGTGGTATATGTATGTGGTACCACAATAATACTATAATAATACTGAAATAAAACCAAAAAGAGCACTTTGATTACTGAGAGAAATGTTCACTTGCCTCTTTGAGGGGGAAACCTCCAGCGGAGCAGAGATCTATTACAATAATATCCAAGACAAAACTTCTCATACCCTCTACTCCTATTTATACTAAATATGTCTATCCAAAAGAACAATTTAGAGGAGGATCCTTCTAGAAGAGGAAGCTTCTATTATGTCTTCTTACATTTGATTTATTCTTCCTTATTTCTATGCCTTATTAATTTTGACCTTTATTACATGGAAATATATTATTCTACCTATGTTAGGGGTTAGGTCCCTAACATGTCCTCCCCCTTAAAAACAACCTTGTCCTCAAGGATTGAGATGAGGAAATTGTTGGAGAATGGCAATTGGTTCCCAAGTGGTATTTGCTGGAGTTGTATCTTTCCATTGGACCAATACTTCCTTGATGGTGTGATGACGTAGATGATTCTCACGCTGGTCCAAAACTTCTTGTTCTTGTATCCAAATAGAGCCTTCTTCATCCAACTTGTGAAGGTTTGTTTGAGTTTGAAACTTAGGTCTAATCACCCTCTTTAAGAAGGAAACATGAAAAAAAGGATTGAAATTATAATGACTTGGCAAAGCTAACAGATAGGCCACCTTTCCCACATGCTTGAGAATGGTATAAGGACCATAAAATTTGGGTGCCAATTTCTCACAATGGTCATCCTTGAGGGAAATTTGCTTATAAGGTTGTAGTCGAAGAAACACTTGATCTCCTTCTACAAATTCACGTTTAGAGCAGCCTTGATCTGCTTTTTTCTTCATGCGATTGTGGGCCATGACCAAATTATCTTTGAGGGTATGGAGAATAGCCTCTCGAACTGTAAGTGTTTTCTCAACCTCCTGGACATTCGAGACACTTGGAAAGTATGATAGAACTCAAGGTGGATTTTTTCCATATACCGCTTCAAAAGGATTCATGCAGGTATTTGTATGGTAAGAAGTGTTGTACCACCACTCAACTAGTGGTAACCATTGAGCCCACTAATATTTACTTTTAAATGAAAAAAACCTTAAATATGTTTCCAAACAGTTGTTGACAACTTCAGTTTGACCATTAGTCTAGCGATGATAAGTTATGCTGAAATGCAATTGGGTGCCTTGTAGCTTGAACAGTTCTTGCCAAAAATTGTTGGTGAAAGTTGGGTCACAATTGAAAACAATAGAATGAGGCATGCCATGAAGCTTGAAGACATGATCCATGAAAATTTGAGCCACAATGGAGGTTGTAAATGGGTGTTGAATAGAACATAAATGAGCATACTTGGAAAGATGATCAACTACCACCATGATGACTAATTTATTGCCCGATTTAGGTAATCCTACAAAAAATCTATAGAGATATCCCTCCAAATAGCAGGTGGAATTGGAAGCAATTGTAGTGTTCTAGGAGATTTGACTGTTTCTCCCTTTTTACGTTGATAAACATCACATTATTCCAAAAAATTGTGAACGTCTTGTTTCATACCATCCCAGAAAAAACAACGTTTGACCTAGTCATAGGTTTTGGTAAACCCTGAGTGCATAGCGATGGGTGTAGCATGAATATCATAAAGTACCGTGGATTTAATTTTTGACCATTTACTTAAATACAAACGACCTTTGTATCAAATCTCATCATCGTGCCAAGAGTACCCTAGGGAAACTGGAGAATTAGCCTGCAATTGTTGTATCAGATCCAAAATTTTGGGATCATGTAGCCATTCCTGGAAAACAGCTTGAAGCCAATCTAGTACTATGAAGGAGAGAGAAAAAAGGGACCCTTCATATTCATATTTTCTGGAAAGTGAATCAACAACCACATTGTATTTTTCTTTCTTATAAATGATCTCATAATCATATCCAAAGAGCTTAGTCACCCAATTTTGTTGCTCTAGAGAGGAAAGGTGTTGTTCCATAAAATACTTGAGGCTTTGATGATATGTCTTAATTAGGAAGTGTTTCCCCAATAGATAAGGGCACCAAAGATCCACGACATGCATAATAGCAAACATTTCCTTTTCATATATTGATTTTCTGAAATTTTTCTCTGACAGTTGTTTGCTAAAGACCAAAGGACAACCCTCTTGCATAAGGGCTACTCCAATTTGTTTCCCGAAAGCATCACATTCCAGGACAAAGGTATTTGTGAAATAAGGAAGGGCCAGGGCTAGAGTGGTGCACATCGCCATCTTAAGGGTTTGAAAATCCTAAGCAGCTATGTGATTCCAAGTGAAAGAACTCTTTTTAAGGAGAGTAGTGAGAGGCGCCAAAATCTTTCCATAATTCTTAAAAAAATTGCAATAATAACCTGTTAAGACCAAAAATCCATGAAATATTTTGAGATTATTTGGGTGATTCCAATATTGAATAGATTTAATATTTTTAGGATCCTCCCCGACATCGGACTTGCCAAAAATATGACCCAAGTACTCGACTTATGAGGCACCAAAAGAACATTTAAATTGTTTGAGGAAAAGTTGGTTTTGAGAGATTAGATGGAGAAATCGATCCACATGAACAAGATGGGATACCTAGGTTTTACTATAGATGAGGATATCATCAAAGAAAACTAAGACACAATGATGGAGAAAGATGGAAGACATGATTCATGAGGCTTTTGAAAGTGGAGGGAGAATTACACAAGCCAAAGGGCATGAACAAAAACTTATAGTGTCCCTCATGAGTTCTAAATGAAGTCTTAAGAATGTTTTCCTCATTCATACGTATTTGGTCATAGCCAGAACGAAGATCAATTTTAGTAAGGAACTGGGCGCCACTCAATTTATCCAAGAGGTCATCAATGATAGGAATGGGAAATTTGCCTTGAAAGTGAGTTTGTTGAGGGCGTGGAAATCAAAACGCATGCACCAATAAAATTATTTATTAAGGACCGTAACCAGAGGATAAGAGTAGGGTCTCTTACTAGGGAGGATAACACCTACGTTGAGCAATTCTTGAACAATTTTCTCAATTTCATTTTTTTCGAAAAAGGGATGACGATAGGGACGAATATTGGGAGGAAGGATTCTAGGGACAAGGGGAATGGAATGATCGTGAACACCATGGGAAGGAGGGATCCCATGGGGAGTTGAAAAAACCACTTGATGTTTAGAGAGGATGGATTGGAGGTCTCACGGCACAGGGGGTGTCTCAGTTACTTGAATGGAATGGAGTTGTGCAACAATGCCAGAATGACCTTTTTTTAGCATTTTTTCCATGTGATGGGAACTGATGATCTCTGGGGAACATACGATGGTGCGTTGGAAATTATATTGTTGGCCCTCCTAGTCAAATTTCATGGTTAATTCATGAGAATGAGAATGGTACCCAAAGTCCTTAGTCATTATGCACCCAACACAATTTCACAACCACCCATGTCGATAGAAAACATATGATATTTCATGTGGTACTGACCAATTTGGAGACACACATTTTCACAACGCCCTCCACATTTCATGGACCTGCCATTGGCAATCATTATTTGAAAATTATTGATGGCACAAATATAGAAACTAGTTTCTTGGGCAATGCGGCGATGAATAAAATTATGGGTGCTTCAACTATCAACAAGAATGATAACCTTCCTATGCTTAATTTAACCAATTAGCTTGAGGGTTTGGGGAGCAAATAATTCAATGAGATAATTTATGGAAATGATTGGTTCTACCTCAAGAGGGTCGGAGGGAGGGGTCATGTCAATGGGTTCAGGTGACATGGCCACAAGGGGAGCCTCAACATCATCTTCTGAAACATCCTTTGAGATGGCCATAAAAATATTTTGTTCCTTATACTTGTGCCTAGGAAAAAAGTTGTCATCACAATTATAAAAAAGGCCTTTGATTTGGCGTTCATCCATTTCTTCCCTGGTCAATTTTTGGATCTTTAGTGGAGTAGAAGGAGGAGTGGGAGTGACTAGTTTAGTGCGAGGAATAAAGGAGGGTTTTCGGTTTGGAGAAGAGACAACTTGTTGTGCTTTATTTATCTCTTTTAGTAGAGTCGACCCAACTCTGAGGTCGAGCCGTAAGGAGATGGGAATGAATCTCATCCTTGAGGCCACTAATAAATCATTCTCAGAAAAAGCATCAGACATGCTCTCTGTATGAAAATCCAATTGCTCAAAAGTGGTTATAAATTCTTCCACTATGCTAAATTGTTTCAACTTTTTCAAACTACCTAAATGGTTGGTGTTACTATCAAAGAGTTCATAAAGCTCTGCCACAAAGTGTGTCCAAGACACATACCCTTGGTGGACATTTTTTCTCCATTTCCACCATTGCCAACATTATTTATCTAGATGGAGAACACCATACTAGAGTTTGGGCAACTCATTTGTAATGTCATACAAAGAGAAATAATGTTCCATTTGAGTTACCCATCCAGTGGGATCCAAGCCATCAAATTTGGTCACATTCACACACCGAAGGCATAGGTCATGATGAAAGTGAGGAGGATGAAAATTATGGGAATGATAGGAAGTTTCACCTTCAGTTTGCAAAGGTGGATCGTATGAGGGAACATCTGCAGGGATATGCAACTTGGAGAAGATCATCGTAGTGAAGGAGACAAACAAGGTATTGAAGGATTCAAGATGGGTAGAGGTATTTTTTGAGGTCCTCCATTTTTGTGTTGATGGAGGAATGGATGCTTTTATTGACGGTGGAAATATTGGCACTGATTTGTCTCACTTCTTGTTGGGTTTCTGTGAAATTAGCGTGCAAGGAATTGAAGCGATCTTCCAAGTCTTCGCTATGGGTGTGGGCCATGATGAAGAGGGAATATGAAAAGGGGCGGGTGGGACCACACAAAAAATGGTTTATGGGTGAAGTATATCACAATGATCAGGGTGACGAGTGGAACCCAATGGGGTGAATCCCAAATAAGTGTGTTAGAAGGGGGTCGAGTCCACGAGATTTTTTTTTTCTAAAAAATGATAGGTATGACTGCAATAAGGGNAAAAAAATAGGTCTCAAATAATGGTGCCAACTGGATCCAGACCCTTTCTTTTTTTTACTCGTGCATAGATACACTTTGATATGAAGAATACTACAGTGACAAAATGCCCAAATTCTTAATGGGAAGAAATGTGTAGTAATTTTGCAACACGAATGTAGGAGACACAGTTGCATGACAATAGATCTTGTCTATTCAATTTTTGTTTTCATCCCAAGGGTTAGGGTATTCGAGGATTATAAAGACAATGGTTTTCCCTCTGCTATAGCTCTCTGATATATGTGCGGGGTCCAACAGTAGTACTCGATCCAATATTTCAGGGCACCAACTAAGGAGGCTAGACCATGCTCTTAGCCATACTACCCGACTACCCAGGTACTAGAGATTATATTCTCGAGTGATGTTCTTGGTGGCACTATGGCAGTCAGGTGGCCAATCGATTTATCTATGGAGGGATCTAGGAGATCTAGGTTGATCCGTATACAGGTGTTGTTTGATGCACTACCACTCTAAGGGGTACCAACAAGGGTTACAAGGGTGGCCAACAGATTTGCACTTAATTACCACTTGCATTTCCTATGTGTATGAATAATCAACCATGGTTTTATGTGTGTAACTACATATCTCTGTAGCTTAAATATGTCGGAATACGTCTCTACACTGAAAAAAAATTTAACCCACATTTTTCTGTCGAGGAAGGTGCTCTGATACCACTTGTAATAATCCAATTATAAAATAGTATGAAGAACATAAATAATTAGCTAGAAATGGCAGATAAACAATGATATAACCAAAACTATACCACAATAATACTGAAATAACACCAGAAAGAGCACTTTGATTACTGAGAGCAATGTTCACTTACCTCTTCGAGGGGGCAACCTCTAGCAGAGTAGAGCTCTATTACAAAAATATCCAAGAAAAAACTTATCATACCCTCTGCTCCTATTTATACTAAATATTTCTATCCAAAATAACAATCTAGAGGAATATCCTTCTAGAAGAGGAAACTTCTATTAGGTCCTCTTACATTTGACTTATTCTTCCTTATTTCTAGGAATTATTAATATTGACCTTTATTAAATGAAAATATATTATTCTACCTACATGAGGGGTTAGGTCCCTAACAATGTAGGAGAAAAAGAGAGGAGAGATAGTGGGATGGAGGGGGAGAGATAGAGGGAGGAGGTGGGTAGAGAGATAATTTGTGAGTCTGAGAGGTGGGAAGAGAAAGAAAGAGAGGGGGGATAAACAAGGATGGAGTGGAGAGAGAGTGAGACTGATTGTGAGCAGAGATATAGTGAGAGTGAGGGGGAGAGAGAGAGGGAGGGAGGGAGGAGGGGATGGAGAGAGAGTGAGAATGTTTGTAAGAGGAAGGAAGGAGATAGAGGTAGGGGGGTTGAGAGATATAAATATCTTAACAGGGGATAAAAAGTGTGTGTGAGAGAATGTGGGAGGAAGAGAGAGGTAAACAAAGAGGGGATGTAGAGAGTGAGAGGGTGAGAGTATGGGGCATAGAGATTCAGAGTATGGGGGGTGTATGTCATGGTCTATATCAATATCTAGGTCAATGTATAACTCTAGATATAGCTCTATGTAGTGGTGTAGGTCATGGGAGGAGATAGTGAGAGTGACAAAGTTAAAGGAAGAGAAGAAAAAGAGGGGGGGTATACATGATGGTATAGGTCTAATTCATGGTCTAGGTCATTGTCATGTTCATATAAGTACTCATATAAGTAATATTCCATTGGAATAAGAACACAAACTTTGCACATGTATCCTTTATTTATTGTGAGACATGCCTTTCATTTAGATGGACATAGAGAGGGGGAGGTAGAACTAAGGGAAAAGAGGAGGAGGAAGGGAGGGAGAGAGAGAGAGAGAGGCAAAGAGAGAGTGAGAGTGAGACTAACAACAAGGAGAGAGAGAGTGAGACTGAGTGTGTGGGGAACGAGGGAGATAGATAG
>JASDQU010352625.1:0-12122 GCA_032191745.1 Picea mariana
GAATGGTAAAGGGATGTTGATTATATCAAAAGGAGGTCAAAAAGGGTGGTACTGGCATATAGTTGGAAGTCAATGGTATGTAGTATGGGCAAAGAACATGGTCAAAACCGGGGACCAACAGAAACATTCTGACTCGACCCTTCAGTTGCATTCTGAAGGCTATAAGAGCACAATTTCGAGCTATGGAAAAGAGAGAGAAAGCATTCAAATTTGAGAGCAAAGTTACTCTGGAGAAATTACTTCATATTGAGTCTGCATCCCTTTGTCCCTCAAGTCTGAACACAGTGTTTATCCCCCAAGCTCTTCCCTTATTGTTGAGAGGACCTCATTGCCTCTTTCCTATGAGCTTGTCGTTGGTGGAGGATTGAAGTGGTGGAGACCCAGCTGGAAGGAACTTGGTTTCTTGGTTTCGAACCGTGCCGACACAGAAGTATGTAATGTTGATACTTCTGTCGATCAATTATTAATAGAAATACTCATTTCCCGTCCTATCAATATATTGCAAATATATGATTACTATCCATGGGCATGTTTGTAATGTTTATTAACAGATTGTGCTATCTGATGTGCTAACTCATTTTATATATTGTCACTATATAGTTGCATCACTTGTTTGTTGAGAGCTTCTTGCAGGTGTAAAGCTTTCGGTCAAAGTGCTCAATGGTGGAACGACATCAAACGATTTGACCGAGGTAGGCTTCTTCCTCGTATTACACATTAGTTTATATAGCACATGTTGGAATTGAGTTGATTTCTGTAGTCATACCTGTCTATTGTGGTTTACCCTTGGCCATAGAGAGTTTTTCCCTTGTAACAGAAATGGTGACTCCATTGGGGAGAGATCTTCCTTCTAAGGGTTAAAGTATTTTTTCTTCTTACATTGCTCTTTTTCCTTTGTGTTTCTTGTTGTATCACTGCTGGACAGATTCTATTGATTCTGGGTCTGAGTTTTCATCCTTTTTCCCTTTCTTAGCCTTGTTTTAAAGCATATACACCCTTTTCTCCTTGACAGTCATGTATACACGCATGTTGTCTCACTGCAAGAAGCGTATATACACTCTATTCTCCTGAACAGTCACGTATACCACTTCCCCTTGCTTGTTTGCTTGGTTTAGTGACTGCTGGGTAGGATTTGAGGATTACTGAGCCCTCTTGGGTCTCTGTAGTGCCTATTGAGATTATCTGGGATGACAGGAAGCCTGTTGGGAGTTGAATTTTTGGGCGGTGTCTTTCTCTTTGTTTTTTGTTTTTGATTTGTCCTTGGTTTCTGGGCTATTTGCTTGGCTGCTTGATATTCTTCTTGAGTTATTGTTTTTATACACAGTGGAATTTATATATCAGGTGGCTTATCATTCCATGCATTTTCTTTTTTAGAATATTGAAAATACGAAAAACAGACATTTTGCATTGGTTGACATTTTTGTCTTTGAACCTTTATCATTAGCTTAGCACATTTAGTGAAAGATTGCATTTTACTTCCGAGTTGCAGAGTTGAAATTGAAGATTGCACTGTTTTTATTTAGCATATCATTCACTGAAAAGTTAAAGTTAGGCTTTGCATTATATCTATTTTTTATTTGTATGCAGAGTCATAAAACCACGAGTTTCATTTCCATACCTTTTTGAGTAACCACGACCAATAAAATTTACGCTTTAAACTAAAATTGATTATTCACGATTTTATTTTTTAGGGTGCACAAACTAGCCTAGGATTTAGTGCCTTGGAATAGGATTTTGTGAGTAAACTTCTCCAAGGCAATTAAATCAACATATGTGTCTAAGACAGGGAGTTGAGAAGTCCATTGTATAATCGATAAGATCAGACAGCTTCGCTCACACTGGAGTTAATAATGAGGTCACACAAATTTAGTTGAAGGGATAACCCCTGGATACCCACCTAGCGTCAGAGATATTTTTGTGGATTTTTTCGTAGTTGGGGATCTTGCTAGTGCCCATACCTTTGTGAGAGGCGGTGCTTTCAAGGTTTCGGGCTTTGATACCCTACCCATGCGGTGATTCAAACTTACGACTACTCGCCTCTGCATCGATTATATAGTGGTTTATTAGTTGCTTGACTTAGGTATCTCATAGGTTACTTGCAGGTGTTATTCTGCTTGTACCCTGAGTCAGATAAGGGTCGGACAACACACAGCCTTTATGGAGGTTTACCTCTCTGGGGGATCTGACCAATTGGTTGCTAAGCCCACGAGGGCCCTTATAACTGATTCTATTACCTCCAAACTTTAGCGGGGAGTCTCAGCTCCCTCCTGGATGAGACATACCTTCTTTTGCGAGGGAGGCCACTCAACCACTTTAGCCTGTTTGCATGCATATTGGCTGTTTGACTTTTTGGTATGCTCTTTGACTACTAGTTGGCCTTAGGATTTTGTACTGAGTCTTCATTATCATGAACAATGGAGTTCCTTTTGATCCATCGTTTACTGCTACCCCTCCCATGATGTCCACTCATTTCATGGGGATGGATCCTTCCGCTTCGCATTATGGTATGAAAAATTATAATACTCAGTCAATGCCTTGGGTCTCCAATCATTTTTCTCATGGTATGCTCGATATGTCTTCTCACTTACCTTCCTCTATCTTGCCTCCTTATGTGAATACAAGTTTTGGGTCTGGGGGCATGATGCCTCCTTCTTATCCCTCTCTGTTTGGTGGGAGTCATATCCTTCAAACACCTCTTACAATTGGAGGTTGGAATATTCCTTCCTACGACTCCACTATGTGAGAAGTAAGTGCCCAATTAAGAAATCTCTCTACTTATAATACTTCGTCCACTTATCCTTCTTCCGCTATGTTAGTTCCTATGAAAACTTTTCCCATGGAAGACCTCTATCTTTCCTCTGGTGTTTCATCCGAGGGGAGTTATTTTTATAGTATGGGAAACCCCCCTCATGAAGTTCCTTCACCCAGGGGCAACATATATCCTCACATGAGTAACCCTAGTCATGTCTCTTTCTCTTCGCAAGCAGCTTCCTTAGTGTTGATGCCCTTACAACCCTTTATGAATCAGTATGGAGGAGGATACTATCCTACTGGACAGGGACAGGGTGTAAACCAGGATCCTTCCTGGCCTGCAATTTCTCAGAACCAATCTTTCCTTGAACCTTGGCCTCAAATGTTGCAATTCACTACCGCCACAAGTCCAATCACTGCATGTCATACTGACATTATATCACCAACCTCTGCTAGTCATGTTGGAGATTGGTCGACAACCTCTGCAAGTCATGTTGAAGAGCTGCAACCAACCACTGCAAGTCATGTTGGGGGCACAAGTCTAGTCAGTGTGTGTCATACTGGAATTCTATCACCATCCTCTGCTAGTCATGTTGGAGATTGGTCGATAACCTCTGCGAGTCATGTTGAAGACCTGCAACTAGCCACTACAAGTCATGCTGGGGGCACATGTTTGGTCACTGCTAGTCACACCGCACATGCATCACCAACCTCTATTAGTCATGTTGGGGATACATCACCAACCTCTACTAGTCATGTTGGGGATCCATCACCGACCTCTGCTAGTCATGTTGGAGATTCTCTACTAGCCTCTGCAATTCATGCTAGGAGCATGTCACAAACCACTACAAGTCATGCTGGGGGCATTCATATGATTGAGAATCCTAGACGCCTCAGACATAAGCCTAGATTCCTTTGCAGGACTTGTGAAGGAAATCAACTTACTTGTTTGTGTCCTGTCACTACTGGGATACCAAAAGCGTGCGGCTCACCTAAGGGCCCTTTGGATTCTGAGGCATATATGGTTTCACAACACTCTGTTCCTTCTTTGGTTGATACAACAGTCATGCCAGTGCAATCTTCGACTGACACCCCTTTTCCTTTAGGGGTTGATGTGTCCTTTGACCTTGTTGTCTCGCATCCCGTTCAACCTGTGGTCATGTCGATGCAACTTTTGACTGAAACCTCTTCTATTTTTGGGGGTGATGTGTCTCTTGACCTTGTTGTATTGCATCGTGTTCAACCAATGGTCGTGTCGATGCAATCTTCGATCGATGACACTCATGTTTTTTGGGGTGATGCACCTCTTGACCTTGTTGTCTCGCATCCTATTCAACCAATGGTTGAAGAAGTGGTCATGCTGATGCAATTTTCAGTTGACCCCACTCTTCTCTTGGAAAGTGAAAAATCTAAGGAAGCGGTCATGCCAATGATATTTTTGGTCAACCTCCCTCTTTTGGTTTTGGTTCTATACCTTTTATGCCATGTCCTTAGCATTTCTAGTACTTCACCTTCTGAAAAAGAGAGAGTTTTACTCTTCCCGAGTTCTCTCCCTCCAATTCTTGATGAGGTTCCCTTTTATTGGGGTGGTCTCATGTGGTATCCAATGCCCCCACCTATGTCTCTTTCAGGAGGAGACATTATTCGAACCATAACAGAGACTATACCCTCTGTTAGCACTTTGTCCTCCTCGACTTGGAGAGCTTTGGGTCTTCCCGAGCTTGTGTCAGTTCTTCGTAAGATATTGACATTCCATAGAAGGTTTGAACGGGAGCCTTGGCCTCCCCCATGACTTACCGCCTAGAATCTCCCTAACGAGTCTTAGTTAAGATCTTTTTCGACTCGTCTAAAAAACCAAAAATATTTCTGAGTGATTTGTCCCTTTCAAACTCGTTAAATTGGATTTGAAAGGTCACGAGTCATAGTTAAGCTCTTTTCTGACTCATTACAAAAAATAGAAAAGATCGCCAAGTGAACTTGTCTTTTTCACACTCGTAAATTGGATTTGAAAATATGTCTATTTGGCACAAGTTTACCCCTTTTTCACACCAAGTAGACTAAAAGATATTAAAAAGGACATTTTTTGTCGTTAAGTTGTGATTGCATCTCATGCCCTCGCTTGTAGTATTGAGCCTTTAGCCAGTTCTTGCTTTGCGTTATAAACCATTGCTTAAGTAGTTTGCATCCTCAACCAAGCAGAGCCTTGTTTATATCCTTCACAATTTAACACCCTATACCCTGGAGGGAACATCACCCCGAGTGTCCATCTCCCACATGCATTTCCTTGCATTGAGCATAGGTATGTTCCACTGCTGGAACTAGTTTTGCTTACTTGCGACACTCGTTCCCTCCTTTGTATCATAACATTCATTTGTTATGAGAAAACAAAAAAAGACGGATGGGAAGGGAGTACTATATTGTAATTGGCAGCAGTCATGTCACCTTTGAATAGAGCAAAAAGTTATTGAGTCCTTGCGTCATCATAATTTTGGGTTTAGCATGGCCTTAGGAAGCTGATCTCGCTACAAAGTTTTCTCTATTGATTGGTTACTCTTCCAATCCCTATAGAGAACATAATAGATGCCTCCTGTATCTGATCATCACATCATCGATTCTATGCTGTTGAAGTCTACCATATGTCTCATGCTCTTGTTCAAAGGAATTCTATCAACCTGTGTCAGCCACTCCTCAGAAATATTGACTTTGCATGTCGGCCACACCCTCAGTTTGTCTTAGAATCACATGATACTTTGGTCTTATCATGCACCCTAGCCCTACTTTCATCATTGGTAGGTCACCTTGAACCCAACAATTGACATTTCATCATGGGTTGTTGACTGGGTGGTTTTCCTTGTGTTCGACGAAAAGACATCTATTCACACTTTTGGATTCGTGCAGTGTCTTGGATGCCATCAACCTTATTGGTGGTTTCCTCGCCTTTGTCAACATTTTTCATCATTGGCTGCTATTCAGAGGATCTTTTGTGTGTACCTCTTACATTTGGCACCCATGAAAGACGCACAGGGTCATTGGTTCGTGAACATGTTCTTCGTTTGATCTCCACCAAATCATGAAGCTCCTTCTTTGTTCCTTGTTCTAGCTAAGGAGAGATGCCTCAATGCTCTCCTTTCAGTGGGTCTTTTTCCATCGAATTCAACTCATGCATTCTGGATACGAGACCTATAGTTTTATGAGTGCCTTGAGGCTTGCAATCCTTAGTGGCAAGATATCTTTCCATTGATAGATGGGAATACATCAATGTCTCCTGATCAATGGATATATCAAGTGTTCGACACTGACTCCTTTATTCACATTTGTAGATATGTACTCGGTGCCTTGATACCTACTTTCATCATTGGTAGGTTGTCTTGTGTTTGTTAACGGTATACCTCAATGACTGGTAATCAAACGATGTCTCATCGTGTTCGACCTCAACTCATTTATTCACATGATGTAGACTTGCACCATTAGCGAATAGTGTACAAGACTTGAAGACATCACTATGTGGCCTCAGCTTTCCTAAGTTGTTGCTTCCATTTCATTGGACCAATACCTATTTGACTTCAGTGATCATGGGAGATCAGATTGTACTCCATGGTATACAGATATCTTCAGATTCATTTTGAGACTTGTTTCACTGGGCCTTGTTCGTGACTATGACAACTCTTAGCATGTAACCGCATTTATATTTTCCTATTTCATGGCCATGAACACTTGTTTGGTATATTTTACACATGGATCTGCATTGTATTCTTGGCAACCATGTATGCAAAGTCAGTACATAATGTAATGAGCAATTGAGTTCGTCCAGCTGGTTCTCTACCACTCCACTTCTGGGTTATTTATAATGTATTTCAGCCATCGCAAATACTCCTCTGATCTCACACATTAGGGGGCATCTGTTATAGAAATATTTGTCTCACCATTGTTATCTTGCATAGAGGGCCTATTTCCATTTCCCTATGCAGACTTATCATCCCCTTTTTGATGAATCCAGATATAAAAACATACATTTTCCACATATACGCTCCCTAACTGCTATGCAAGATGCGTATACGCTTGCTCCACTACAATGCGCGTATATCAGGATTTCTGCCAGAAAATACAAAATGAGGTCGGGTTTCCATGTCATGATAGAAGATCTCTGATCCTTGGCCTTCCATATACTGGAAACATTCCGACTCAACCCTTAAGTTGCATTCTGAAGGCTATAAGAGCACAATTTCGAGCTATGGAAAAGAGAGAGAAAACATTCAACTTTGAGAGAAAATTTACTCTGGAGAAATTACTTCATATTGAGTCTGCATCCCTTTGTCCCTCAAGTCTGAACATAGTGTTCAGCCCCCAAGCTCTTCCCTTATTTTTGAGAGGACCTCATTGCCTCTTTCCTATGAGCTTGCCGTTGGTGGAGGATTGAAGTGGTGGAGACCCAGCTGGAAGGAACTTGGTTTTTTGGTTTCAAAACATGTTGACATGGAAGTTTGTAATGTTGATACTTCTGTCGATCAATTATTAATAGCAATACTCCTTTCCCGTCCTATCAATATCTTGCAAATATATGATTACTATCCATGGGCATGTTTGTAATGTTTATTAACGGATTGTGCTATCTGATGTGCTAACTCATTTTATATATTCTCACTATATACTTGCATTTCTTGTTTGTTGAGAACTTCTTTTAAGTGTAAAGCTTTGGGTCAAAGTGCTCAATGGTGGAATGACATCAAACGATCAGACAGAGGTAGGCTTCTTCCTTGTATTACACATTAGTTTATATAGCACATGTTGGAATTGAGTTGATTTCTGTAGTCATACATGTCTGTTGTGGTTTACCCTTGGCCATAGAGAGTTTTTCCCTTGTAACACATGGTTCAGAGAAAAGGATGAGGACAATCTGGCACTACATTTGATTAAGTTTCATCAATGCATGGATCATCTGAATATTCATCATGAAGATGCATTGATGAAAATTTTTATGTACTCTTTGGAGGGTGATGCACGTGTCTGGTACATATCTCTTCTTGCTTCTAGCATTTCTTCTTTAAGAGAATTTCATGTTGCATTCAATGAACAATGTAAAAGGTATTTTCCAGCTGAGCTTATTCTGGTAGATTGTTGTGAGTAATGTAAATCAGGATATTATTCTCAAGAAATTGATTACTCTAGCAGTACATATGAAGAGGATACTTACATCAAGGAAGAGGAAGAAGATTCATTATCAGTCATATCTTCTTCTAAATCTGTCCGACAACAGGAATATTTTCAACATTCTGATCTTGAAATTCATAATAATGATACTTTAGATGCATTTGGTATCAATATGAATGTTTCTAATAGTAGTGACTATGATACAAATGTTGTTCCTAATCTGTTTGAAGACCAGTTGTTGACTAAAGAAATTCTTGTTGAAGACCATACTATAGATGAGAAAGAAAAAACAACAATTGAAAATGTATTTGATGTTGTTTCATATGCGTCTTATGGTCAAAATTCTTATGATCATCAAACAACATATATACAATCATTTTTTTAATATGATTGTGAAGTAGAGGTCCTTGGTTTTCAAAGTTTAGAAAAATTTTCAAATCAACCTTTATTTGATGAGTATGATGATGATCTCGAAGTCCTGGATCCAGATGTTCATGATATGACAAATTCTAACCAACAAATTCATGAAGGCATTCAATCCATCGTCCATGAAGAGTCAGAGCCGATGTATGATAGTTATGCATTTGAAGGCAACATGGAAGATGAGGATCAACCTCTTGATTCTCATGATGATAATGTTGCTTTAAACAATGTTATCCAGGAAGCATATGAGCAAGTTCCAGATGCTTTTGATAAAACCAGTGATCTTCAAATGAGTTATGCTCTCATAAATGGAGCATAAATCATAGAGAAACAATATGGCCTCTTGTATTAGCTAGAGATGCATTACCATTGGAAAGATCTTGTGGCTCTCTACATGGAGTTTGTGTTTCTAGAGGTTCAAAATTTTGCAATGTATGGAATTAAAGCAAATTGCAACTGTAAGTATGGGCCGCCCATTCATTTTTTGCTGCAAAAATATCAGTTTTTCTACATTTTCTTATTTACCTGCAAGAAAGAAGACCCTCTTGGAAGTGAAATCATTTCATGGTTGCATTGGAAATTCACCTACACATGATCAACATGATTTCAATAGGAAATTAGAGTAGAATGGTTGAATAAGCTTGCATTCGAGCAATTTGTTTTCAATATGCAAGAATAAGGACTCCATAGCCCAATAGAAAGACTACTTGCAGTTTTGTGGTTGTTATTTTTGAGCTCAAATAAAGACTCCATATACCCAATGGAATTGTTTCTTTACAGTTTGTGGTTTTTAATAAAGGATGACAGAGAAAGGAAATCAAAGAATCAAAAGCAAGGTAAAGGCATTGGTCTGCAGATCTTAAAGTTTTTTTATTAAAAATTTACCCCCAGAAGGAGCCAGTGTCAGTCTCTAACTTTGTTCTTGATTAAATGAGTATCCCTAATTGTAAATCCTCCCTACTTATACTTTGTTGCTTGAATTTTAGACTTTTACCCTTGGTTTTATTTGCTATGTTTTGCATTTTTTGCACTTTGAAATAATTTTCTTAAGTTTTTGAAGGTTTAAGATGTAATTTAATGAGATTTTTCACATCATTTGTCTATTTGAATTTTGAAATTTCAAATTATTACCAAGTCATGAATGGCGCTTCAGGAATAATGTTATTCTTGTAGCACTAAGGTAATTATGTTTTGACATGCACCAACCAACCCAGATCTTATCATGATTGCGCAAATCGTGGATAGAAGACCTGCATGTGCTCCACAATATTTTCCCAAGTTGATGTTGTAGTTTAAATCATTATAGGAAAGGGATCGAGCTGTACCAGCCAGGACTTGCATCAAATCAAACTCATCTCGATATTATTAAATGACACCATCTCCTGTTATTATAATATATCGGATGTTGTATGCAAAGATTGAATTAAGACGAATTGTTGTGTTCTAACAATCACAGGTTTTAAGGCTCCCAATTTCAAACCACACAGAGTTTTTACAGAACTGTATCAGTCACATGGCGCCAAAGAAGAGTGGACAGATCATTAGGTTGGTACTTGAGGGAACATAACTACTTGAATCTTACCCACAAATGGCATATATATTTAAATACGCAGGTTGGTTTGAGTTTGTCACCACTTTCCAGGGACACGATGAACAAGTCTCCATGATATTCGCACAAAACGTTGATGGTTTTGAGGTTGTGATTGGAAAATTGTTGATGATGGTGACTGAACACTCCATTACAAGAGCCTGCAAATTTCCAATTGGAGAATAAAGGTGGTGGAAAAAAGAGCATGTGGTCATGGAGTTCGTGAACTAGTTCCTAGTACCAGAAAAATAGAACCCTAATTGAAAAAAAAGAATACCACATAGATGGATCAGAAAGGAGTGGCATACTACTTTGATTATAATTCACATGTATATTACATGAGAGGATAGATTCTTGGTGGTTTACATTTATCATATCAGATTGTTAATGCACATCAATGGAGATTACCCCCTAAATTTACCCTATTTCCTGCTCAAAAGTCTATATAAGATGTCCAAAAGGGCACAGTCTCATCCTGCCACAACCAGAACCAAAGACAGTCTTTTCCACCAAGTTTTAATAAAGACCACATTTTATACCAGGGGTCTTTTCCACTATCTATATACCAGGTGTCTTTTTTTTTTTGAGATGAAAGTACTAGACCACATTTTTCACTATCTTTCTTTTACCATGTGATGGCATTTCTAGCTAAGGGTTTTATCTTTGGATCTGCTTTGTAATTATTTAGATGGAAGTTTGCAGCTTTGTGGCCGAAGTTATGATAGTTATAGCATTTGAGTTCATTGTTCAATAGGTCAAAGTGGTTGGTGCAACGTTGTCTACTCATTGGTGGTTTATTATTTCTTGACCTCCTCAATTGCATGTCTCTAAACGTAATTTGACTATTTGCAATCTGTGGTTGTTTGTTACTTGGCTATCTCATTCTTTGTTGTGGCAGATATTTATTCCTTGGGTGTCTTGATTGCTCATGTCTAAATCTTAAGGAACAATTTACAGCTTTGTGGCTAAAGTTAGAACAGTAGAAACAATATCCATAGAAAAAATCTTTGTACCTTGAAAATGGTTGTCTTCTTTGAGCAGGTCGATTTGTTCCATGTTGATGATTTCCTTGAGCAAAGGGTGTATTATTTAGTTGATCTACAGATTCAGTTCTTGCACCTCTTTCTTTACTCCTCCTTGGCGTTTGATTATCATCCTTTGTTCCTGCATATTTGTTGTTGTCATTGGCTATAGATTTGACAAACTTGGTGGATTCTTTGTTGCTTGGCTGACCACTACTTGATCCCTCTTCATAACCCAAACCACTTTTCAACTTTGGATTCCTTTGCTGATTTATAATGGTGGCTAATCCGTCTGAGGCTTTGTTACTTGATAGATTCTGGTGATACAAGGCTTGAAACTTCTCCAACTCTTTTCTAGTTTTCACTACTTCTTCTTCTAGATCTTTACATCTCACCTTCTCCTCTGCTAATTGTTGTCTTAGAATATCTTCTATTTTCTTTTCTTCTTCTAATTATACTTTTAACAAAACAAAATATTCACTTGGTTCTTTACCATTCTTTTCAAACTGCATCAACAACTATTTTTGTTTTCTCTTCTTAAGTATGAATCTGTCAATCTCTTATAAAGAAATGATCAATTATCCTTCCAAGTCAACCACAACTTCTTCATCATTAACATCACTTCCTGTGATTTTATTATCATAATCCTCTTTGGCCATAAGCATAAAGTAATTAACCTTATATTCACAAGAAGAGTCACTATCTGTGTCTCCTGAAGAGTCATCATTGTTTAGACATAAACTTTTATTTTTACCAAATCTCTTGGATTTGTACTTCTCTTCAACTTCAGAGTTTTGGTCCTCCTTCTTGTGTGGATACTTAGATGCAAAGTGGCCTATATTTCCACAGTTAAAACATTTGAATGGAAACTTGCCTGAACCTTTCTTTAGTCTTCTCACAAATTTTTCTTCAATCTCATCAGGCTCAGAATCCTCATTCTTATCTACTTTAAATGATGCTTCTCTAGAGGTAGGTTTATCCTTACTAATCCTCATTTCATAAGCAGTTAGAGTTCCCAGAAGTTGATCAATAGATAGAGTCGTAAGATCATTCAGTTCTTCTATTGCAGAAACTTTTGGATTGAATCTATCACATAGAGATCTTAAGATCTTCTGAACTAAAAATGCATCTTCAATCTTCTCACCAAGACCCTTCATGGAATTCACAAGATCCTCGACTCTTAAGAAAAA
>JASDQU010352629.1:0-12122 GCA_032191745.1 Picea mariana
TTGCATTCTTTTTCTCTCTGATATACTGTTAATGCAATATTGTGTTAGATCTGAGATATAGTTTACGCAGTAGGCTTAAGGAAGATAAAGAATAACTATGTTGTTGTGTGTTGTTTCCCTGGATCCACTTTACATTTCCTCTGGTTGTAGACACCTATGTCCCGCAACCCCCTATTGCTACTTCGGGCGAGACTGCATCTTCTTTGCAGGTGTTGCTGAAAAGGCCAGTAGTTAGGTTTTGTTGGTGCACTTTTAGAGTTGAACCCTGGGTTTTCCTCTATGCCAACAAATGGTTCCATTTTCGAGACCGGGATCTTCTTGAGGGAATGTCAAGGTGGTTTCCATCGAAGACAAAAATTCAGAAGTGGATAAAGGAACAAGAGAAGGACTTCGCTGAAGCCAGAAAAAAGAAACCTAATCTTAGTATAGAGGATTGGTTGGGAAGGTATATCTTTACTGATATACAAGAGATTTTCTTTGGAGGAATTCATCAGGAGCTATACAAGTGGCTAGCTATATTATCAGAAACCCAGCCCGAAATCAGACTCAGACCGCCTGTGATTTGGATGTCAGCGCTGATCAAGAAGGTCAAGAGAGTTGATAACGTTGTGTCAAGAGCAGTAGATCACTGGTTTGATAACACCATTGGAGGGTACATCACTGAGTTTGTTGTTGATAGAGTAGAGTCATATAGCCAAGATGAGAGATATTTCTTTAAGGGACCTAGAGGAAATTTTTTACCCTTTTTGAAGTTGAAGATCAAGATGTTATTACATGAGAAGAACATCTTGAAGATATAATAATCGGTCAGATCGAAAAGATAATGTTCAAGAACTCAGACAGCGATAGAGACACAAAGGCTGGACACACGCGTAGTGGGAGAGCATTCAGAGAAGTCCCTCTTGCAAACCTGCTTAAGAAGAATTTCAGAGACGAAGGATTCTAAAGTGGAGAAGAGGGAGATCTGACAGACAGAGAGCATTCAGATTCCACTAGGGCAGAGGAAGGGAAGACTGAATAACCTCACCGAGAAGAACCAGAAACTTTAGGGACTCCAGAGACTATTGAAGTAAGTACTAATAATCCTCTTGTTTTTTTAGTAGTGTTAAGTAACTAGAGTAGTCAGAGTTATCAGAGAAGTCAGAGAACTGTTACCAGTAGTCCAGTACATACTCAGTCAAGAAACCTAGGAAGATCTATGGCAGATGAAATGAGGCTACCTATCTTTCTACCTATCTTTAGAGGAGATGGATCTGAATATCTTGATCAACACTGGTTTTTATGCGAAGTTGTATGGAGTATTAAGAATGTTAATGATGAAGCAGTTAAGAGAACTCAGTTTATTACTACCCTAAGAGACTGCGCACTGAGTCAGTACATGAAGTTTGTTAAAGGAATTTCACAGCCTAAGCCATTGAAAAATATCAAGAACAAATTAAGTGCAGAATTAAAGAAACCCAAGTTGGAGTCACAATGCATTACAAAACTGAAAGAAATCAAGCAGAGAGTAGTTAACCCTGTTTGGGATTTTGATCAAAGGTTTAAGACCTTGACGGGTCATTTGAGTTTTCAGATCCCAGACGAGTAGAACAAGGAATGGTTCATTGTTTCCCTCCTACGACACAACAGAGTTCCACTGATGCAACAGAAGATCGCTTCACTGGCTGAGGCACTTGATATCACCATGAAACTAGAATTAGCCCCTATGGGAGAATCCAGCTTAGGTATGATTCAAATCTTGAGTCAGCTAACTAGCTTATCATTGCAGGTCGAAGATATGAAGAAAGATCAGGGAAAAGATAAAAGAGAATACATATGGTGTATCATATGCAACTCAAAAGGCCATGACAAGGAGTATTGTCCCCTATTTCACGAGTACTTAGCCTCTGGAGCTCCAAGCCCTTTGAAGCAAGTTACCCTACCCTAGTGTGAGGTATGTAGAAATTGACATCGCCCTGGTGAATGTTACTATTTGAAAAAATATGTCCAGACACCCACAAATTTGTATTACACGTTTTGTAAGTCGGTGGGGCATGATGATAGGGATTGTAGGGCTTATGACTTAATGCATGAAAGTTCAATGGATATATACAAAATTTAAGGCAAAGTATAGCAAGAAGGAAACATTGCGTAGTATAATTCCCCAGGAAGAGGAAACTTCAACCCTCGCGGTGGATTCAGAGGAAGTGGAAGAGGAGGAGGTATGGGTCGAGGCCAAGGTCAAATCATTTTTTATAACTGTGCACAAACAGGACACTTGGAAAGGGACTATCAAAACTCTTGTACCACTTGCAGCTACTGCAACTCATTTGAACATGTTATTGATGATTGTCCTGTGTTGTTAGCCAAACTTTAGGAGAGACGAGGAGGAAATCTGCAAGTACAATTGATCTCAACAGAACCTCGCAGAGAGTTTCCCAGATTCGTTGTTATAACTAGAGGAGGCATTGTTACAGGAGAAGACTAGGTGACCCAAGGAAATACTACAGAAGAATTAGGGTCATAAGAGCTATAGAGAAGACACAAGAGTTTGACCTGAGGAAATAAAAATAGACATTTGAAGAAGAAAGAAGAGAATTTGGAGGAGATCAGGCTTCTTCATCAAAGGCACAACCAAAAGTGAGAGAATGTGGAATGCCCCTAGCCTTGATCAGTCTGCTTCACCTGGAGAAGGAAAAGAGGTAACCAGGCTTATGGAATTCTTATGTACTTGCATTAATTTGATTAAGGATGAAAAATCCATACAATAACTACAAAATTTGATCACATAGTATGATATAGAAAGGGTAGATCCTTTTTTGAATAAATCAGTACATCAACTATCCAGAAAGAGAAGGACAAATAAGGAACTACACATTAATGCTCATATTGGAGATTATGTGGTCCTTGACTTAGGATCAGAAGTCAATGGCATGACGAAGCAGACCTAGGCACTGATGGGAAAACCGAAGCTAATTTACTCCCCTATCAGTCTTAGTATGGATAATCAGCAAGCAGTCATCCCCTTTGGAAGGCTAGAGCATGTCCCTGTGGACATCGACGGGGTAAGGACATTTGCAGACTTTAAGGTGATTGAGATGGTTGATGATAGTTGTCCTTATCCTGCACTGCTAGGAATTGATTAGGCTTTCAACAATTCCACTATTGTTGAATTAAAGAAGATAAGAATGATGTTTGAAGATGATGGCCTTAGGGTCATTGCACCTCTTGATCCGGATGAAGTTCGGAGATACAAAGAACCCATCAGAGAGGAAGACTGCACATATGAGCTCGCAAATATATATAAATTGACAACAAGACAACATGATTACATTAATCCTATAGCAGATCAGAATTTAAGCTAGCGAAGTGACATCGTATGCTCATCAGATTTGAAAGAATCACTAGATAATTGGCAGAACAAAATGTATGAAGTTTATGCGTGGAGATGTGCCATATTGACCAGGGAAGTTCATTGGATTGGTATAGAAGTAAGTAACCTGCCCACATTTTATGGTTTAAATAATTTAGAAACTTTCTTGTTAGAATTTGAGGAAATTGTACCAGTACAACAAAGATTGTTGGCACTAGAAGAAGCTTTGAAAGAAACACCAGCGAGATGGTGGGGAACACATAAGAAGAACATCGTGGAGTGGGTGCAATGTCACACTTTGATGACATCGCGCTTTTCAGAATAAGTCGAAGGATGTGCAGTTAGATACACAGGTCAAAGTTGTCCGAAAGACCACGTGCGAAGTTGTGAGGAGGCTTGGAGAAGCATTCCTCAAGAGAAGTGGGTGCATAAATTTATTAACACTCTGGACACAATGCCTATTAATTGGTATCTATAAGTAGAATTGTGCCTCACCACTGCAAATTGGTATGGTGTGACTCAGAACTTTGTAGCTACATTTTTATTTGAAAATTTAGTTTCCTACAGTGGATCAAGCTTTACAAGTTGTCAAACAGAAAGTATTTGAGGAGGCACCTAACCTCCTTGTTGAGCAAGAAGAGCATGAATGGACTGCACCTCTTCAGAAATTTCAAGATCATTACAATATCAATGATGATGAAGACGATGATCCTAGGAATGTGAACATCGCATAAATAGAAGGACAGAGAGACATAGAAGGACCAGGAATCGAACTACCTTTCATTGGAAAACCGTTGGAGATCAAGAAGGTTAACATTGGAACAAAGCAAGCACTTGAGCTGGCTAACATTGGAGATTACTGGGATGATGCCACTATCAACAAGATCACAGAATTACTGCATGAATATCAGGACTTGTTTCCAACCAAGTTCACTGATATGAAGGGAATTAAAGGGCCCATGGGAGAGATGAAGATCCCATTGAAACTAGATGCAAGGCTAGTCAAGAAGAGACCCTATAGATTGAATCCCAAATATAAGGAGAAGGTGAAGATTTAATTAGATAGAATTCTAGAAGCAGGAATCATAGAACCTGTTGAAGAGTCAGAGTGGATTATCCCTATGGTGGTCTAGGATAAGAAGACAGGAGAGATCAGGATTTGTGTAGATCTCAGGAAGCTGAATGATGCCTTTTTGCATGACCCATTCCCTACACCTTTAACCGACGAAGTGCTAGATAATGTAGGAGGACATGAGGTATATTCCTTTACAAATGGATTTTCATGTTATCACCAGATCAGGATTGCTAAAGAAGATCGCCATAAGACAAAATTTGCAACAGAATGGGGTTCCTACCAGTACACAGTGATGCCTTTCGGATTGAAGAATGCACCATCCATCTTTTCCAGGGTGTTGGTCGAAGCATTCAAGGAGTTTTTACATAAATTTTTGGAAGCATATAGTGATGATTGGATTGTTTTTAGCTTATTGCAAAATCATATTGAATGTTTAAGACTAATGTTGGATAAGTGCAAGAAATGTCAGATTGCCCTAAACCTGAAGAAGTGAATCTTCTTTTCACCCTTTGGAGTGTTGTTGGGCCATATTATGTGTAAGCAGGGATTGCTAGTAGATCCATCTAATGTTTCCATTATTGTTGATCTACCCCCTCCCACTTCAGTTAGACAATTGCGCACTGCGTTGGGACATACTAGATACTACAAGAAGTTCATTAAGGGATATGCACATATCACAACACCCATGGAGAATCTGTTGAAGAAAGATTGTCAGTTTCAATGGATGGAAGAATGCTAGCAGAACTTCGACACACTGAAACAAAAAATGGTTACTGTGCCTATTTTGGTTTTCACAGATTGGAATAAGGAGTTTCATGTGCATGTTGATGCATCCTCTATTGCATTAGGAGCAGTGTTAGCACAACCAGGAGTAGGAGATATTGACCATCCATTATCCTTTTTCTAGCAAGAAACTATCTACAACTAAGATAAATTACACTACCACTGAGAGGGAAGGTTTTTCCATGGTGTACCCACTGCAGAAGTTTCAACACTACTTGTTGGGTGGACATTTTAAGATGTTCATTGATCACTCTGCATTGAAATACCTAGTCAACAAGACAGTGTTGGGGGGAAGAATATGCATATGGCTACTTTTATTCCAGGAATATGATTTTGAGATTGTGGTCAAGCCAGGAAGAATGAACAAGGGACCTGATCGTTTGTCCAAATTAGAGAATGAAAAGGAACCTACTAGTTTGGAGGATACACTACCAGATGCATAGTTGTTGGCCATCATAAAGGTTGATGATCACTTCGCAAAGATAGTCCAGTTCCTGTCAACAGGAATGGCACCTAGAGAATACACAATCATTCAAAAGAAACAATTGGTAGTTCGTGCTGCAGATTTTTCACTTATAGTTGGACAGCTATATAATATGGGACCTAATGATATCCTAAGGAGATGTGTTATGGAGGCAAAAAAACCATTGATTCTGGTAAAAGCACATGAAGGCATCATATGAGGACACTACATAGGGAAAGCAACAACGCAGAAGGTTCTTAGAGTTGGCCTCTGGTGGCCTACTTTACATAAGGATGCGAAGGAATACTACAGAGCCTACGATGTATTCCAAAGAGTTGGGAAACCTTCCAGAAGAGATGAGATGCCTTTGGCACCTTAGCTGAATTTACAGGCATTTGATAAATGGGCCATTGATTTTGTAGGACCTATCAACCCACCAGGATAGCGCACAGGAGCTAGATACATCATCACTGTGAAAGAGTACTTGACCGGTTGGGAAAAAGAGAAAGAAGTTAAGGACTGTAGTGAAATTACATTTGCGCATTTCATATTTGATGATATCATAACCAGATTTGGATGCCCAAAGACCCTGATGAGTGATCAAGGTACCCACTTTATTAATAATACTATTGAAGTTTTGACTCAAGAATTTGAATTCTACCATCAGAAGAGTACTCCATACCATCCACAAGTGAATGGGATGGTCGAAGATTTCAATAAGATCTTGGAAACAACATTGATGAAGATTTGCAGTGTGAACAAGGATGATTGGGATCGAAGAGTACCAGCAGTGTTATGGGCCTACAGAAATACTTGCAAGAAACTGACAATGCAAACTCCCTTTAAGCTGGTTTATGGTCTAGAATCAGTTGTCCCTATGGAATATTTAGTTCCTAGCTTAAGAATTGCAACATTCACAGATATGGATGACACTGGTGTTGTTCAAGAGAGGCTTGCGTAGTTGGTCAAATTAGAAGAAGACATATTTATTGCAGGATTTCATCAACAGGTTCAGAAGGAGTGAGAAAAGGCCTACCATGATAGGCATATCAAAAAGAAATCATTTAAGCAAGGAGATCTGGTATTGGTAAATGATAGCAAGTTCATGAAGCATCCAGAGAAGTTTAGGACACATTGGCTTGGACCATACGAGGTTTCTTATGTCACAGAAGGAGGAGTTGCATAGTTGTAGACTTTGAATGGAGGATGGAAGGAAGGTTTGGTAAATGAGAGAAAGTTGAAATTGTATTATGACAACCAGTTGCCTCGTAGCTCTCAGTAAACACAGAACATGAAGGGTCTAGGTACCAGGTGCATTTGAAAATAGGTACCAGACACAGAAAAGACACTTTTCACAAGGAAGGGAGGGACAAAGCAGAAAGCACAGGATGCTCCGCGCAGTTTGAGTTCAAAGAAAAACAGAAGGTTCAGATATGAAGTGCCTCGGGACGAGTCACATGTGAGTGTTGGGGGCCTATTGGCCCTTGGTTATGGAAGAAAGAAAATATTAAGGAAGAAGTGTGAAGTGAAAACTGCGTGGAAGACAAGTTGACTGAAATAGTATTAAAGTGGCCAAAAGAGAAGAAAAGACAGAGTGAAGTAAGAGAAAGAAAATCGTTGGATGAGGAGATTGAGGATGACAAATCAACAAGGAATATGGATCATGGACAACTCAACAAGCAAAAAATGCCACCAACGGATGCTTTGGAACACCTCATGGGAAAGAAGAAAAGACAGGCTGGCAAAGCCCTGAAAATGCTGGTCAAGTTGACTTAGGTTTTTAGACACCTAGGGTTTTGGAATTTAGGGTTCTGACACCTAGGTTTCGGCCTAAGGTTGTCCAAGAGTCATTGTAATGTATAAATAAATTTCAAGAGGACCTGGGATGGGTTCGTTGATGTTATGAGTGATTATTGTTGTGTGAGAGAGAGGTGTTGAGCATGAGAGAATTCTGTATTGTAAGATATTCAGATGGGTGCGAAGATCAACCCTGCAACTGGGTGCGCAGGGAGAGGAGAGAAGAAGAGAAAGAGAGAGAGATCCGCAAGCTAAGTATGTAGATAGAACTGTATGTTTTTATATAATATCAAGAAACACAGTTCTGTGGATGTAGCCCTAGGGAGAGGGTGAACCACGTATATCTTTTTGTTGTGTGTGATTGATGTTGCGTTCTTTTTCTCTCTGATATATTGTTAATGCAATATTGTGTTAGATCTGAGATACAATTCGCGTAGTAGGCTTAAGGAAGATAAATAATAACTAGGTTGTTGTGTGTTTTTTCCCTAGATCCACTTTACATTTCCTCTGGTTGTAGACACCTGTGTCCTGCAGCCCTCTATTTCTACTTCGGGTGAGACTGCATCTGCTTCGTAGGTGTTGTCGAAAGGGCTAGTAGTTAGGGTTTGTCGGTGCATTGTTAGAGTTGAACCCTGGTATTTCCCATGTGCCAACAAGAACCCTCTCCAAAAAACAAGCCACCAGGATGGATCCAAACGAAAAGTCATCGTGGTCCGACACCAATGAATCTTCCCTATCATCCTGGCATGCAACATCAAACCCCAAGAGAAAAATTCCCCTTCTAGGACCCTCTCCATAATCCTCAGTTGACCATTAGTGATCCGCTGAGTAGCTAAGGATCCATAGATCCTCACAATAATGGTCACGATGCACTGATGCAAGAGCGCATCCATCGCCTCAATGCATACAACTCAAACTAACATCGGGTTTTTCCCCATATAATAACTTCGGGCCACGTCTATCAACCGCACATCCCTTGACAGCTGGGGGTCATCAGACAAGGCCATTCCTCGAAAGGGTAGCCCCATTAAAAAATACACATCCTCAACAGCTGAGAATGTCAGTTGTTTCCCTCGCACAACAAATCACTGCAGATCCATCCTCCACATTGATATCAAATACTGAATCAAGTACTCTTGTACTATATCAATGGGTAGTCAAAGAACTTGAGCAGCCCAGAGGCTGCCAAGAGTCTTCGAACACCAAGCTCCTCTCTCACCGCCTCCTGGAGGCACTCCCTCTAGTTGACTACCATGATAAATTGATCACCTACATTCATAAAGAAACCCTTGGTAAGCACTCATCATTTATCAAAAATATTCAAAATATTCAAACTTTCAAAAACCCTTAGCTTCGCCTCCAATGCGCAACTCTCACCCCCACAGGAGCGCACATATGCGTGCATGTTCTTTTCAAAGTTGCGCATCAATGAGCACTTGTCAGAGAAATAGATGCGCATCAATGTGCAACTGTCACACCCACAGGTGCGCACCAATGTGCACCTATTCTCTACACAGTTGTGCACTGATGCACAGTTGTCTGAGAAACAGTTGCGCACAGTGCACAGCTATAATTCCAACATGCATGCATCCTGAGCGCGCTTGTTTTTCCCACCTACGTGCCCCCATACGTGACTGTGTCCATCACAGCCACACATCATGCATGGGAGATGGAATTATACCCGTGCATCTCAGTGCGGACAACTTTCCTTCCCCCACACATTAGTGGGCCCACCCTTAAACAAATACCCTAGTACGACCATATGTATGAGCCCTACTGAAAAATAGAAGCTATCTACTGTGCAGAAGGATGGGACCACTAACCTAACTCTTGCAAATCTTGGACCGATCTGCTTGAACTCTTGTAATATTTGAAAATCCTCCAAATACTCTCGTCAATTCACTATAGCAACGGGTACAAATGAGGTGGCATTGTGGGCCCCACAACCATATATAGTCCTTTTTTCCAAACTTCGACACTTAGTTACAGGAGCTCAGAGTCTCTATTTATCGATCCATCTTTAGCCACAGAATCAGGGTCCCTCCTCCTACACAATCACATTCCCCGGGTCACCATCTGCACTCGGCCCCGGGGGAGCATTTTTCTCACATGACATCTAGGTACTCATGCTCATGTTCAAAATTATCAAATAATTGTTATATGTTATTTATATTCATATATTTTTCACGTCGTGTATTCGGTTTTAATGTGTGCAGGTACTTGGTCATCACAAACTAGTGCAGGCCCTTTCAAGTATATGATCAACACTGACATGTAATCATTCCCTCTGAATATCAATCNCGCATCTCCTAGCCACACCCTCTGACATTCTCCTATAGGGTCCCTACATTCGGCTCTGTAGTACTGTCACCTCCACTGCATTTTGGTATTGTCACCCAGTAGCACTCTCCCCCACATGAGTTGTCCCATTCATAGTCCCCCTTGTCACTTTGACACTCATGTTGCTTTCACCCCCTAGGGATGGGAATCCTGATAGTCTTACACATTTCCAAGAATAAGCCACATACTCCTTCTCATAATTTTGCTCACTTTCACACTGTACTCGTAGGTTATCTCATATCGGTTCTATTTTGACTGCACCTCCACAGTATCATTAACCCTCCATTTCATCCATACTCATTTTTCCCATCTATAGATTTCCCTCCATTCATTTACCTCATACATAAACCCACCCATGGGGCCCCCACCCTCTGCCAGTTCTCCACACAACTTGCGCCTTCATAGGCAAAGCCACCTCGCACTAGAGAACCTGTTTCTGTATTTATACACTCATCCCAAATTATTCTTTATTTATTTGGTAATTGTAAAAATTCTTTGTTTCCAATATTTACTTAGCTTTTTCTCGTCACCCTTGACAAACTTATTTTTATGGAAATGCAACCCATGTCACCCTTGGTTGGGGCATGCACTATCCGACACCTTCCATAAACCCCGAGTATCCCACAGTCCCTATACCCCTGATCTCTGATTTTTTCCACTTTGTCATGCCTCTGGCACAATTTAACCCCATGTCTAGTCATCCCATTGACACTAGATATCATTTTACAGTTGCTTCCAATCATCCTTCAAACATACCCCCAACCAAGGACAGTCTTGAGTCTCACCGCCTCTTTCTTTCATCCATGTTCCCTATCAGTTCCTGATCTTATCTCCACATATTTCATGAATCCCTTTGCTTCTTGAATTCATGTCTCCGTGTCTATTGACATCAGCATAGTTTCTAGAAGGGCGGCAATATCTTGACTCTCATTACCTTTACAATGAGGAGTCTCGGATGAAACAAAAATAACCATCTTTTCTCTCTGATATCGTTGACCCCCATAACATTTGACTTCAACAAAATATCATGTTACGGTGGGTCTTACTATGCGACTATTGCAGTTGTTTTATACCAGCCGAAGAACCCTGAATTTGTTAGGCCATCAATGCCTACGAGTCATCGACACTTCTTACAGGCGTCCTTGCCTCTTTTCAGAGTAATTTCACCATTAGAATTGTCATCTATCATTATCAAACTTCCCCAGAGGGCGCTTCAGTTATCTACATCAACATACAACTTTAGTTACTATCTTACCTTTTGAGTTACATGACACCAGCAAGGGGCATGCTCGCCTCGTTTGTATACAGATTTTATTTTTCTGCTAGAGAAAGATTTGGGTCCCACAGTTTCTCCTCTCCCTCCGACAGATCGCTCTTGCAGTTCCTATCAACACTCTTCCTTACAATGCTATTCCCATTAGAATAAACATTGATGTATTTCGGCTATACGTATGCTCCTATGACCGCAACATTGCACGCAAATGGTTACAGAAATACAGTAGTTCCAAACACCTATTAGTTCACCTACAACACCAAAATGCATTTCCAAGAGGCAAAAACTATACAATTGGGCAAAAATTGACATGCGTTGAATCACTAAAGGAAGTGTGTGCACAGTGTGCGGGCCAAAAAATATCGTAGAGTGCAAAATGCGCCATATGCACGAATGTGTATGAGAAAATCCACGCACTACTATGAACGACGCATTTATGGTTCTTGTCAGCCCCTCAACCACTTATGGACTAGCTCCCAACTTGATTTGACCCTCAGATCTGAGCTGAATCCAAATGAGGTGTTGGTCAAGGACCAAAGGGTGCCCTAAAGGGCCCCTTGTTCACACCAAGAACCAGTTGAATAATTCCTTGAAGACATGCTATAAATGGAGGCCATGAGTGCACTAAGAATTCAATATTTCCATAGTATTGTTATGCTACCTCAATCCTCCCTTGAGAATCCTCATTTATCCTTCGAGCATTCTAGCAAAATTCCAATAGGCCATTCCACTCACCTCTTGAGGGAATAGGCTTTGATTTCTTCATCATTTGCTTTCTTGTTTACCATTGTAAGAAGATCTCTCCGTTAGGGAACTCAAGAGCCCTCCCAAAGAGGAAGAGGGGATTCATAAGTCCTCCTTTCTCTACAACATTTTTCCAACTAATATAGTTATCCATTGGTGGCATAATCTTGGTCATTTGGTTGATTATTTTTGGCTCAAAGTTTCTTATGCACTCTAGTTTTATTTCCTTAGTGGTTTTTCATTTTTTTATTTGTTTATTTCATGTGCTTGGATTGTTTAACTCTTGCACTAACCT
>JASDQU010352630.1:0-12051 GCA_032191745.1 Picea mariana
AACCCTCTTGGGTCTCTTCCTCTTGTATTCATTGGAGGTCTTTGGTCTCTCCCTCCGATGTTTAGAGGTGGTTTAGGTGCAAATTTCGGTTTTACAGTTGGGCCTAGATCTCTCGTCCTCCATATAGCATCTTGTAAGTTGGTAGGCTTAAAATCCTTAACCCAACCCTTTAAGGGTTCCATCAAACCCTATGTGAAGAGCATCATGAGTCTAGACTGTGACACGTCTTGTACCATGATTTCTAGCCTCTGGAACTCCTCAATCTAAACCTTCGATTCTCCTGTTTGTCTGAGTTGTGTGAGTTCCTTGAAATGTAGTTCTGGATCCCCCTGGTCAAACCTGTCAATGACCCTCTGAGTAAACTCTGTGTATGCCACTATTTGATTGTGGCCAAGTGTGGTCAACCCATGGTAGCACCAGTCATGAGATTTTCCATCCAAGTACATGGTGGCAAACTTGATGGAATACATATCCCTCATAGGGTTAAGCTACAGGTAAGTGTCTAGTTTTTGTATCCACTCATGTGCAGTGATCTTGGCTGAACCATCAAAGTAGGGGATCTCCATCTTCTCAGCCCTACGCTCAAGCTCATAGATGTCCCTGTGGTACGGCCTGGTCTTTCTTCTGAATTTTAATCCACAGAAATGATCTAAGGTGATCTTCCTTTGAATTGTTAGGCTTAGCGAGTTGTACTCTCTAACACACTGCTCAAATTGATCCTCAAACTCGTCTGGTTGGTCGAACTGTGTTGGTTTATCTATAAATGAGGGAAATTAAGGTATGGGAGTGGTCCTGCTACCTGTTCGTCCCTGTGGTGCTTCCCCTCCATGGCTTCCCTTTGAATGATGATAGAGAACATGTTCATGCTGATATTTGTTCCCTCCATGAGATCCACTAGTTTCCTTGTTGGCATAGGATTTTGGGCCTTTCCCCTTATGAGTCATCTCCAACAAGATTTGTGCTATCTTTGTTTGGTTCTCATCTACCTTTCTCAAGGTTGTTTATATTTCGACATGTCCCCTACGGGTTGTCTCCTGGTTTTCTTGTAGGTAATTTACAAGGTCACTCTGTGATACCCGTATGGAATGTTGCAATTCCTTAGCAACCCGTGCTAGTGTTTGTGACTCACTGTCCTCACCCGACCCTTCCATTTCATCCTTTGTTTCCTCTGTCTGTCTCCTCCTTTTTCCCATATAAATGCCATTGAATTTTTGCATGCACTAATCCTCACATGATGGGAGGATCAGAGCTCTCATACCACTGTAATGTTCCCAAGCCAATTTTTTTGCTTGGAACACCAACTGACCACTGGTTTACTTGTTTTTTTGTGTGTGTTTGTAGGTTGGCCTCTCAAGTTTCGGCCTTAGGGTTATATTCAGTTATTAAGCACATATATGAAGATATACTCAATGAAAATACAAGATCTAACCAGTACACAAGATATGGAACCAAATAGCATGGATCCAACCTTTATTATTATGAAGAGAAAGAACCTGATACAAAGTGGATGCAGATTTGGAATAACATTAGATGGCTCCAAGAGATAATATATGAGCTGCTACAAAATGCTCCTGATAAGACAATGCAAGCCTCCAAGGGATGGATATACAATGAAGGTCAATGAAAGAAGAAACAAGGTCAAGTCCAACCCCCCCTGGCTGATGGCACGTACCGCTGAAGAGATAAGAAGACCAATATTTCAACCCGGTTGAAGGAGATCTCTAAATATAGCAAACTCCACAGAAAGATAGATTGGGGCAAGTAGAAGCTCTCCCTGAAGTCTCAAGTCAAGATGACAAGGTCTACCCCTCCAAACTGTTGAAACCCTAATCAAGGTTGTGCCCTCTTGAAGACTGTCAAGCTTAATATTCCTGCCCTGATGGAGGAAGCCTCCAAATACCTTGAAAATCTCTAGAAAGATAGATCGAGCCACCACAATCTGCTGGGAGAAGTCTCAGGGTTAGATCTGAGGTATAACCCCTCCAAACTGAATAGATCTGAATCAGAGTTGTGCCCTCCTTCTCTCAAAAACATCCCAAAGCTCCAAATAATAATCTAGCAAGAGTAGCCCTCCCAAAATACTCCAAATCCGATGAACAAGGCCCTGCAAGTAATACCCAGGTGCTAGAATGTCAATAGACCCTGTCAATACGCTGGATCAAACTCCTCTCCAAGGAATGATGCGCCCTCGCTAGAAAACCCTCAAGGGTACGACCTGCTTCCCTTGAGGGTGTTACGACCTGCTTCACTTGAGGGTGTTACGATGAAGGATGCATGCAAATTTTCCTAGTCACCATTTCTATTGGTTGTTCTATGCATTGAATTTGGGCTTGTCCTATTCTTACATTCACTACCAAAATTGTGTTACTCATGACAAATGTTGCACTTGAAAGTCAATTATTCATAATCCAACTTTTGAAGGTGACACCAACTATCTAGGTTTACTTGGATAGCCTTTAGAAACCCCTTTCTCTAGATCAACTTCTACATATATCTTAGGGTAAGGGTATTAACAAACCTTTGTAACTATGTTATCTAAGGATTTCCCAATGCGCTAAGAAGTCAAGGGGTAGGAGGCAAACCCTCACTAAGACCATTTTGAAAATGTCCTCTATTGGGTTGAAATTTTTGGGAGGCAAACCCTCACTAAGACCATCTTGAAAATGTCCTCTATTGGGTTGAAATTGAGCATCCAACAATTCAAACACATGACTTTCTGACCTAGAAAATATAAAACGCTTCAAAATATCATTTCTTTATCTTCCTTGAATGTGAATGAAAACGCTATATAGCCTCAACATCAATCTCAAAGGAATAAGTTTATTTACCTTAGTCTTAAGAGAAAGAGTTGAGATGTTCACCTTCACGCAATTTTCTTCATAAAGCGAGCATTTTTAGGTCTATGCTTTGAGGTCGCAACAAGTAGGGTTTGGATTGTAGTTGTTTTGCATCGAAGCTCGAGTCTTTGGGAGCTGCCATGGCATCGATTGTGAGAATGCGGGCACGTTAACCAATGAGGTTGAAACCCTTGCTCCAACTAGAAGCTTACCTCTTCATTCCAACTCTCTCTAAGTGATATTTAGGTCATTATTATGAATATTAATGAAAATTTACCAAAAGGAGATGATAATCGTTAATCGATTCGATATAGGAGTGATGTCTTTATTGACGTTGGCTAGGACGGGCGAGAGGTGCAAGCATTCTCAAATGCTTATACCCGAATGAGGCGTGAATTCAAATCCACTTTCCAGATGATAGCAGGCAAAATTCCACTTTTACACTCAGGTTGCCTTGGAAATTGTCGAATTTGAAACGTCCGTCGGCGGTAATGTTAAGAAAAACCTTTGTATGTAAATGGGCATTTGGTCTAGCGGTATGAATCTCGCTTTAGGTGCGTGAGGTCCCGACTTCAATTCTCTGAATTCCGCAATTTGTTTCCTGTTTCTAGAGAAAATGCAAAATATGCCATCGTGTAACGCGGAAATAATGCCCAACGGTTTTCTTCACAGAAATTAGCGGAAAACGAAGCGCATAATGCCTAACGGTTCGTTTTAAAAGAAATTAGCGGAAAACGAAGATTGCCGGAAAAGGGAGAGCGTTAATCACATGAGAAAACAAACTTGCAATGTTGAGAGTGGGATTTGAACCCACGCCCTTTCGGACCAGAACCTTAATCTGGCGCCTTAGACCAACTCGGCCATCTCAACATATGTAAATTACTAATTAATGGAATCTTAATCGGCCGAAGCTCTCGGGCGTCCTTGATCTCCTCTCCATTTTCGTCCGCCTATAGCCAGCTTTTTATAAATAAATAAATCCCGTCCATTACTGGCCGGATTTTATTCATTGATTAAGCCTTTACTAAACTCCATGAAGGAATATAGATATGAATCTGTACGATAGACACTTATAACTTTCTCCAAGAGAATCAAATGAGGATAGTCGCAACGCAACTCAACTACATGTGTAAACTTTTTCTCACTTATGGAAACTTTCATTTGGTCAAGTGCTATGATGATAGCTTAGTGTTCCTACCTCAAATCTCGGAATGCTTCCATTTAGCAGACAGTAATTTTAGATTAGTAGTAATTACCCAGATAGGCGTCCTCCTATCAGAATCTGTCCTTTAATTAACTTTTTAATTACAATTTTCAATCTTGTGGCAAATAATTAAAGATGTTAACATATTCTTCATCTTACACAGAAATTAATGATAATGAATGAGATTTAATGTTAATAATTTCTTAGTATTTGGTTTAATCAACCTTTTAATTACAATTTCCAATCTTGTGACCAATAATTAAAGATGCTAGCATATTCTTTGTCTTACACAAAAATCAATGAATGAAATTTAATGTTAATAATTTCTTAACATTTATAAAAGCATCCTTTAACTTATCTACTTTTTCACATTTACTTTTTAGGATTAAGAAATCACTGAACTAAGTTTCCAATTGCCATTTAGTATACTTATACAAATACAACTATAATTACTTAACTTTTAGCTTTTACATGTTAATTAATTTTTTACATTTTGAAAAAACTTGGCACATATGGTTAATGGAATGTGAAGCGTAACATCCACGTTTCAATTTCAATGTAAGGTTAAAGCATTAAGAAGTGGAGCGTTTCAATTTCAATATCAATGTAAGGTTAAAACATGCATTACCAGGTGGAGCACAGTTGCGCTCTTTCTTTACCAGGTTGACAATGGTTTCTTTTTTATTGTGCTGCAGACATTTCCCTTCCTGTCAATTAAAGAATCGGCTACCAGGTGGAAGAGGAATGATAGGCCATGGTAGAAGGTTACGCAGTGGAAGAGGAATGATACGCCGTGGTAGAAGGTTACGCCCCAGGAGAAGGTATTTTCAAAATGTGTTTTTTCTTTTAATCTGGTACATTAAAATTGCTTATTCCAGAAATTTTGATACCTGATCGATGTATGTGCACTGCAGAACAGTGTTAAGATTAACATGGATATGTTCCATGTGTTAGTAGATAGATAGAGCATTGAATGCAATGGATTTGGGATTTGAATGTTTTGTACTGCAGTGTTGTTGTTATATATGCATGCAGATGAAGAAGGTTATTGTACATAACCCCACACATAAAGAAATCGCCCATGAGAAGAAGGATGCCAGGATTTTGAGTGAATACATTAAAAGCCATGGAGTTGGTGGATGGAGATCTCTTTCCAAGAAAGTAGGTGAGCCATTTTCACTCTTATTGGAATGATAACTAATCTGTACAAAACTAGAATCTCTTAAGCCTCTGAGGCACAGTAGCATAAGAGGTCTGAATTTCTAGAAATATTATACAGGAATATGGGAAGCATATTTTAAGTTTTCCCCAAAAGATTTCCTTTAATGAGAAGCTTCTAAAGTAATTTATCGAGCTAGAGCTGAAGATATTTGTTTTGCATATTATTTTTGCAGGTTTTACATATTTGTTTTGCAGGTCTCAACCGAAGTGGAAAAGATGCAGATTGCTTCCAGATATTAAGCACGAAAATATATCCCCCGAATAAGAGGATCTCCTCATCGGTATGCGATTCAACAATCGTTTACAATCTGAGAACTCGTACAATGATTTCATAGTCTTCTCTTCAAATTTAAAGGGTGATATATACAATAGATGAAGGACCATTAATATCACATGGCAATGTGAAGATGAGCGACGATAGCAGGGCGACTTCCTGGCAGAACAAACAATGAAATAAAGAAATGTTGGAATACCCACATGAATTATTATAAATTAATGGATAAAATCAAATCCATAAATATTATTAATATTTTAGGGTTTGAAATTATTAAAATTTAATATCAATGCATTATTACATTAATCGCACGCATAATCGATAGTGCTTACATATTTTCATGCATGATGAATATGAATGCTAACTTTCTTTGTAAATGGACTCTGCCATTAAATCTGCTTTTTAAATGGACGTTACCATTAAATTAAAAGATGCTCTTATTTTCTCATACAGATCGAACAACATTTTGGGAAGATTGCTTTGTCCTCTCATAATATTGTTATCTTTTAAAGTCACTCGCATAATATTGTTATCTCCAGAAGTTACACTTTGGATGACGACTCCTCTCACAGTTTTTGCACTTTAATGGTGCGTTCTATCTCTTGCATTTTGTATTCTATATTAATATTGTGTTCAACATCTTCTGCCTATATGTGTAGTATTGACATTGTGCATGACAAATATATTCACCCTAATATTTTAGGGTTTACAACCGTTATTTAAATATTTTAGGGTTTTGTACAGAAAAACATATTTACATTATAATTATTAATATATTATTATATTATATAAAAAAATTAATATCAATATTAATTATTAATATTTTATTATATTTATTATATGAAAAAAAAAAATATTATATTTATTATTTGATTAAAAAAATGTTAATACATAATATTAAGAAAAACAAGTTATATAATAATTTCAGTAAAATTATTATGTAAAAAAAATTAATATTAATTATTTGATTACATTAATAATATTAATTATTTAATTGCATTATTTTATATAATTATTTGATATATAAAAAATTACATTATACTATAATTATTAATATATTATTATATTAATGTATAATTATACATTTGATATATGAATAATATTTCACTTATCAATACTTTAATGTTATAGTGTAATATATTAATGGTTGGTTTTTTGGTTACAAGGATATTTCAAAATATAAACTAAGACATGGTTCCTAATCTATTAGTTACATGGATATTAATCTATGTCTTGGTCCAAGTTCATTGCCATCATCACCCCTTAGAAAGTAATACATGAAATTGAATGTTTACAAGTTTATTTACATAATCTATGTAAATATTCACATAATTTCATTTTTGTCATAGTAATTAACAATTTTAAAACAATAAACCAATAGGGTTGACTTATATATTAAAAAAAAAGTTACAAGTACAATGATCATCAAGTAATTCAAGGTACATGATTTATAATTCAAGGTACATCATTTAGTTTCATTTAGTTTTTTATTTGAAATGCTCCATTTACCTTAATTTTTTTTCGTAAATTAAAGTATCAATACATCATTAATATTTTAATACTCAATTGATGTATGAATAATATTTCACTTATCAATACTTTAATGTTATAGTGTAATATTTTAATGGTTGTCCTTTTTGGTTACAAGGATATTTCAAAATATAAACTAAGACATGGCTACTAATCTATTAGTTACATGGATATTAATCTACGACTTGGTCCAAGTACATTGTCAACATCACCCATTAGAAAGTAATACATGAAATTGAATGTTTACAAGTTTATTTACATAATCTATGTAAATATTCACATAATTTCATTTTTGTTATCGTAATTAACAATTTTAAAAAAATAAACCATTAAGGTTGACTTATATATTAAAAAAAAAAGTCCCAAGTACAGTGACCATCAAGTAATTCAAGGTACATGATTTAGTTTCAAGTAGAGTGACCATCAAGTAATTCAAGGTACATGATTTAGTTTCATTTACTTTTTCATTCAAATCAACTTTGAGCAAATGAAAAAGACTTTAATGCTCCATTGACATTTACATTATAACATTTGTATTCTTATATTCAATCCGAGTGAATTTCATGAAATATTTTATGTAAGTGACTTTGAAAACATATTCTGTATAAATCTCTTAAACTATGATAAAGTTTTACTTTACCTATGATCCAATAAACTATGATAAACTTTTAAATTAAATCTAATCCAACATATATTATCTTTGATGCAATTCAACATAACTATAGGTTACAATGCCACAAACATTTCAAGATGTCACAATTTGACCAATATATGCCAACATCGCAATCTGACGATCATAAATATATGTCGCAATGTGTCGATCATAAATATATGTCGCAAATTGTCGCAATGTGTTGATCATAAATATATGTCACAATTTATCGCAATGTCACAATGTGTCGATCATAAATATGTCACAATTTGACGAACATAGACGTGTCGTTGCATTTTTACAAACATATCATCACGTTGCACATATCCTATTGTCACAATGTGACAAAAATTTCCAAACGTCACAACTTATCGAACATAGCCCTTGTCACAGTGTGATGTACACAACTCAATTTCGCAATGTGATGATCATAAATAGATGTCGCAATGTGACAGACATAGCCCTGTCGTCGGATTTTGAAGAACATATCATCATGTCACAATGTGATACACATATCCTAATGTCACAATGTGAAAAACATTTCCAAACATCACAATGTGTTGAACATAAACCCTTGTCACAATGTGATGTACCCAACTCATTGACGCAATGTGATGGTCATAAATACATGTCGCAATGTGATGAACATAGCCCTTTTTTCATATTTTGATTAACATTTCATCACGTGACATTGTGACACACATATCCTAATGTCACAATGTGACAAAAAATTCCAAACGTCATAATGTGTCGAACATAACCCCTTGTCGCAATGTTATGTACACGGCTCAATTTCACAATGTGATGAACATTTCCCTATCGTCACATTTTGATGAACATATCATCACACCACAATGTGACACACATATCTTAACGTTACAATGTGACAAACATTTACAAACGTCGCAATGTGTTGAATATAACCCCTTGTCACAATGTGATGTACATAACTCAATGTCATAATTTTCCAAACTTAGCTTGACACTGCAATGAGATGAACATTTCCCGACATCGTAATGTGATGAACATAACCCACATTGCAATATGACATTCATGCCGAAAATTTTTAATGTTACAAAACTCTTTTATTTGTCACATTGCAATGAACTTTGTAATGTTGTAATGCTATGCACATAGACTTGTCGTCACTATGTGACCAACCATACCACCACATAATGATATATATGCATATACTCACGTCACAATGTCACAAACATCTCAAAACGTCATATTCTGATGAAGATAACCTATCGTCACAATGTGATGTACAAAACCCTAATGTCGCAATGTGACAAACATTTCCAAATGTCACAATATTTGTTGAACATAACCCCTTGTCACAATGTGATGTACACAACTCAATGTCCCATTGTGATGATCATAAATAGATGTTGCAATGTGACAAACATAGCCCTGTTGTCGCAATGTGATGTACAAAACCCTAATGTCGCAATGTGACAAACATTTCCAAACGTCACAATATGTGTTGAACATAACGCCTTGTCATAATGTGATGGTCATAAATACATGTCGCAATGTGACAAACATAACCCTTTTCTCACATTTTTATTAACATTTCATCACATCACATTGTGACGCACATTTCCTAATGTCATAACGTGACAAACATTTTCAAATGTCACAATGTGTCAAACATAACCCCTTGTCGCAATGTGATGTACACAATTCAATGTCATAATGTGATGAACATTTCCCTATCATCACATTTTGATGAACATATCATCACACCACAATGTGACATGCATATATTAACGTTACAATGTGACAAACATTTCCAAACGTCGCAATGTGTTGAATATAACCCCTTGTGACAATGTGATGTACATAACTCAATGTCATAATTTAACAAACTTAGCCTGAGACTACAATGAGATGAATATTTCCTCACATCGCAATGTGATGAACATAACCCACATTGCAAAATCACATTCATGCCGAAAACTTTTAATGTTACAAAACTCTTTTATTTGTCACATTGCAATGAACTTTGTAACGTTGTAATTTTATGCACATAGACTTGTCGTCACTATGTGACCAACCATATCACCACAGAATGATATATATGCATATACTCACGTCACAATGTCAAAAACATCTCCAAACGTCGCATTCTGATGAAGAGAACCTATTGTCCCAATGTGATGTACAAAACCTAATGTCGCAATATGACAAACATTTCCAAACATTACAATATGTGTTGAACATAACCCTTTGTCACAATGTGATGTACACAACTCAATGTCATAATGTGATGATCATAAATATAATCATAAATAGATGTTGCAATGTGATGAACATAGCCGTGTTGTCGCATTTTGATGAACATATCATCATGTCACAATGTGACACACATATCCCAATGTCACAATGTTACAAAAATTTCCAAATGTCACAATCTAACGAACATAACCCCTTCTGGCAATGTGTTGTACACAACTCAATGTCTCAGTGTGATGATCAGAAACATATTTCGCAATGTCACGAACATAACCCTATTATCGCATTTTGACGAACATATCATCACGTTACAATGTGACACTCATTTCCTAACGTCACAATGTGACCAACATTTCCAAACGTCTCAATGTGATGAACATAACCCACATCACAATGTGGCGTTCATGTTGAAAACTTGTTATTTTACAAAACTCTTTCATTTGTCACATTGCGATGAACTTTGTAACATTTTAATTCTATGCACATAGACTTGTTGTCACTATGTGATGAACCATAGCACCATCAAATGATATACGTGCATTTCATCATGTCATAATGTCACAAACATTTAAAAGCGTAGAAATGTGACGAAAAGAACCCATTGTCGCAAGGTGATGTACAAAACCCTAATGTAGCTGTGTGACAAACATTTCCCAACATTGCAGGGACACAAACATTTCCCAATGTCGCAATGTGATGGCCATAACCCATTGTGGGAGTCTCATAAATGTATTGGAATACCGTAATGTGAGAAACAAAAACCCTTCATCCTAATATCTTCAACATAATTTGTGGATGGCATAATCAACGTCACCCACCGTAATCATCTCCACATGGTCTATGAAGGCCAACCATGGGCATGAACAACTGTAGTCAACCCCGATCAGCCATAGTCAATCATGGTGATGGTCAATCATATCAAACCATGGTGAGGGTCAACCATGATCAACCATAATGGTGTATTGATTAATGAATTCATACATAAATACATTAATGTGCTAAAATATTAATGTATTAATTATTCAATACATTATTGCAATGTTTAAATTTAAGTATTAATACATTAATAGTAATAAATTTAAGATAATACAAAGTATAGATTTAATGTTTAATACTTTCTTAAAGTATTATTAATTTATTAGTGTATTAATACTTTAATGTAATTATCTAAAAATTTATTATTAATGTATTTATACTTTCTTAATGTATTAGTAATACTTTAATATATTATTGTATTTCTAAATAATTTAATACTTGGTTAATATATAAATGCTTTATTAATTACTTAACTAACAATTTAATGATTAATATAATAATATATTATTAATAATTAATTATAATGCATTACATTATACATTAATGTTTAATACTTTAATTTATAGATTATATTAATAATTTAATTATTTAATAGATTTATAACTTTATCACTTATTATATTTTATAATAATTTATATAGGGTTAATGTATTATTTAATTAAAAGATAATACTTTATTAAATTAATGTATTAACACATTAATATTTTAATACATCAATGTATTAATATATTATTAATGTTTTGATACATTATTAACACTTTGATGTATTGATACATTATTAATGTATCAATACATTATTAATGTATTGATACATTATTAATGTTTTAATATATTATTAATATTTTAATACTCAATTGATGTATGAATAATATTTCACTTATCAATATTTTAATGTTATAGAGTAATATTTTAATGTCGATTTCATCTTATATATTAAAAATATTTTTTTTTACTTTATTAATGTATATTGTATTTTTGGAGACTTTATTAATATATGGACTTTATTAATATATTGGAAGGATTTGTCTTGTGGTTGGCATGGAACAAAAAATCCCACCATAGAGGGATAGGAGGCATAGCTTGTTATATTAGAAAAAACATTTCTCCTCACATTCAACTTCATAAGATTGACCCTCTTAAACAATACATTTGGATAGAAATTTCAGACACCAATGCTAAGAAGATGTATATAGAAATTTCTTATTTTGCACCTATTAATTCTACTTTTTATAAGAAAAATAATCTAGATAAAAATTGTCCCTATAAAAATTTAAAACAA